>QVNW01000259.1:0-96471 GCA_014825475.1 Pseudomyrmex flavicornis
CTCCCGGAGTTTCAACCTCTTCCGATTAATAGCGGCCGCGCAAGTGGTTATTAAAATGTGTCAGGTTTTTCTGCCCAACCCTGTATTTAAAAAAATATTCAACAATAACGTGTGCAATTATCACAGTTACATAATTTTCGAATTAATTAAGAGAGTTCTGCTCGTGGTTCGGGTAGATATTTGTTGCAAAAAAAATATACACACAATAAAACAATCTATAAAATTTCTACATATATATTTGCTATTTTTATACATATAATATAATTTATTTTATACGTAATACAATATATATGTCAATTTTCGCGCGCACATTGCTTGTATTGCAAGTAAGTGCGGTTGTTGCGCAAGGCAAGCGCGCTTTCGCGTGAGTCGTAAGGAACGCTCGCGAGGCGTTTATGCGGAAATTAGATTCCCCGGGTCGGGTCGTAACGCGGGATCTCTCTCGAAATGTCATCGCGGGGGAGGAAGAAGGAGGCACGGACGGTAATAATGAATTAGAGAGCCGCGGGCTTTTGATAGGGTAATTCCGAGGGTAGGCTCCGTGACACGGGGTTGGCGATCCGGCCATTCCCAGGGTTGTTACGTCTAGACGCGGCGGCCCGCGCGTGTGTGCTGCACGGGTCATTCCCGACTTTCAGGTGTTCGTAATTATTATACCCCGCGCGCTCTCTCACGCGCTCGCGAGTTTTAGACGCCGTATTCAGCCTCGCGGCGCTTAAAGGCCCGAGAGAGCCCTTTTCAGCCGCGCGCCCTATAATTTTCGAAAATTCACCCCCTGATTTACGACTCGGCGCGGGGGCTGTGCCCGGGACCGTTCACCCGAGAGAGGTGGACTGCCCTTTCGCCAATCGTTCGAAGTTGTATAGTAGGTATATACCGAAGCGTTTTACCCTAAATTCCACGCTCGCGTGTTTCCAAGTGTTGTGTCGAAGACGCGGTCGAAACCTTCATTTCGAACACCCGTGCGAGCATTGACGTCTGAGTTTACGATTTGTAAACATGAACGATAATTTTTGATCGTTTTATTTTTGGTGTATTACAATCGCGAATCACACGAGACGCGATTTTGAACTGAAGTTTAATTTTCATCGCGCGATTCAAGGACGCAAATTTTAACATCCGCTAGACAATTAATTTATTCAACGCATCAACTTAACCACGTCTCACCCGACTCGATTACATCTAACATTGATTAAGCATGGCGCGTTTGGTTTCTGACCTATTTATCTAACATTGATTAAGCGTGTTGTGTTTAGCGGCCTCGGTCGCACCAGCGACACGTACTCGTGGACCAAAGAAGCGTGCACCAGCGCGAAGAGCGCGGGCTTGTTGGAGAGGAAACAGGCCAGAGCCTGCCGGGCCACGCCGGATTTGATGCCCGGCTTGGTGCAAGCTGCCAAAGACACGTCAACGGTATGCCAGCAAGCGTTTCGTTACCGCAGGTGGAACTGTAGCAGTATCGAACGCGCGCCCAACTACACACCCGAATTGCTTACAGGTGTGTGCGCCAAAAAAATCATCGCTGTATCGTAAATTCTTGTCGGTTTTTGAATTTTTGACTCATTCGTCAAAATAAAAAGCTATAAATAAAGAAAAATATCGTGACAGAAGAAAATTTGATATATTTTCAAATGTTTTCTTAATGAAGTTAAAAAACATTTACTTTTATTTAGCTCGATTTAATTTTTTGTCACTGATATTGAGTCTAAATAACAATTTACTTATTATTGTAATAATGTATTTATTATTATTATAATTAATTATATTGTTCGAGTAATTAAGCATCGCCGTACGTATATAAGCGCCGTTTCTCCTTCGCTTCGTTTATTATGCATCGATTTCACTCATAATAACCTCGTAATCAGTGAGTTCGTTCTCGACGAAGAGATGCGATAGCCGATGAATGTTCCGTGGAAACGTATCGAATATCCTTTGAGGAATTCCGACGTAAATAGGAAGACCTGGCGAGCGCGCGCCTCATTTAGCGATCATTAACAAACCGTGTACCTTCCCTCCCGGTCTCGGTCGGATTAATCGCTCGCGTTTCACGATGATTATATTGTAAATAGAAGTGCGTCCGAGAAATCGAGATATTCTTCGTTAATGAGAAAACCGAGAGCCGCTAATGAAAGAAGTAACATCCCGGCCCGTGTTTGCATCCCATTCCCGTCACGCTACATACGCGAATGTATTTTAAACAAAAGCGATTTTTATTATCGAAAATATACGTGAAGAAGCAGAAGAGGTAAATGTCCCGATAACCGGACGCGTGGACGTTCATTAAAGAAATAATTATCGAAAAGTAAATATTAATTATATGACAATTCTCCAATGTTCTAAGTATTTTTAAGATATATTTTTAAATATTAGCTTCTCTAACTTTATATCAATACTTTGTTGTAAATTAGTTCTTCTTTAATAGACGTCCAGCCAGTGATTTGAACATTTACTTTATCGTTTCTTCAAATAAATGTTTATCGAACGCAATCGGTCCATATTAAATGTTGAAAAAAAATAACAATTGGCACACGTCTTTTTGTGTATTTGTGGGCATTTATTACAGGCACGCGAGAGCAAGCCTTCGTTTACGCGATGTCGGCTGCCTCCGCGGTCTGGCGACTCGCACGGGGATGCGCTTTGGGGAACCTGGCGGCTTGTTCCTGCGCGACCCCGCCGCGCAGAGAGCCGCCCTCACCGTCGGCGCTCATCTCGCCCTCGTCCTTCACCGCCATGTCCGTTTCCTTCGACACCCTGTCCACGAGAAACTCCTTCAAATGGGGCGGCTGCGGGGACGACGTGAGATCCGCCTCGAGGATGGCAAAGCGGTTCCTTCAAGGTTCAACGCCGCCCGGTACCGGCGCGACCGCGAAGTTCTTGCACGCGGTCAACATGCACAACAACAGGGCTGGTCGCAGAGTAAGTACACATGCATGTATCTGCCGATACGCACGCATTTCCGCGAAATAGTCACCGTAATTCGATTATAATAATATTCCTCTCGCGTATACGCGCGATGACGCGCGATGACAGGCGGTCGAACAATCGCTGACCTTGGAGTGCAAGTGCCACGGGGTGTCGGGATCCTGCAGCGTGCGTACCTGCTGGCGCGGTCTGGGCACAGCGGGACCGTCAGCGGCCGGAAGTCGCCTGCTTCGCAGATACACCACCGCGGCGGAGGTCAGAGCCAGATCCGGCGGTAGATTACCACCCCTCTATCACCACGACAATCTGCTTTACACCACCAAGAGTCCGGATTATTGTTTGCCGGACAAGAAGAGAGGCAGTCTCGGAACGATCGGCAGGTCAGATGTTATTTTCTACAACATTTTCAAACTACTATGCATATTACCGCGTAATCGAATACGATATTGAGAAACCTGTGCCATTAACACGACTTGGAGAAATGCGAAAGACGATCTGATTGCGTTTTAATTGACGTCGCGAGGAAACGGTTATTCTCCCCTGTAAAACGATTTCGGGATAAAACTCGTTAGGACTCGTAAATCAGTTGGCTCGTTAGAAACGTTCACCAAACGACTTTTTGCTCCGCGTAAATTTTATATCTCGCGACGGGATACGCGCGGGATTGTATATATCGCGCATAAAATAGAGCTCGAATCGCATCTCATAGCTGGTAATGTTGAGATGGCGAACGGAAATACTTGAATTCGAACGAGAAAAGGTTTCCTCTTATCGAGAAACAATCGTTCTCAATTGTCTTGCCCAGAGAGCTCAGCTGTGTATCGATTTTTTTTTTTTTTTTTACTTCGCATATCGACAAAGTGCTTTTCGTCTATCTTTTCCTGTCGACGAGTCGTCGACGCGCGTGCGTAACGCTTTCGTGCCACACGCAACGAAGTCCCCGCAGTTATCAACGGCCGTTTTTATTTATGCGTTAGTAATTACGCGGGAGCAATGAATGAGAGATTTCTTCTGGGAGCGTCCCGAAACTTGTTTTCGCGAAATCGAATGAATGCTGTTTTACGACGCGCCCGAGAACTCCGCTCGCCGAACACAACCGTTACGACTCATGTCCATTCACGATCCTGCGTACGGGTTTTTCTTTCTTTCTCTTTCGCCACCGGCAAAGGTGCTAACGCTAATTTTCGCCTGCGTGCCATTTCGCGCGCTACCGTTCGACGAGAAAAACGGCTTTAAACGAAAACGCTTTTACGATCATTCGAAGAGCCACTTTGCCGACGTATATCGCACTTCGGTCTCGTGGTTCTTTAATGGACGCGGGATGGAGTTTTATCTTTGCGTCAAATTGAACGTCAGAAGATCGTTCGTCCGTGTATTTTTGGTATCTTTTATGTGCCCGGTTTACGATTTACAAGTGTCGCAAAAAGTGACGAAGGAAGTGCCATTTCGAGATGGGATTTATTATCGCGCGAATAAACGCGGTCTCTCTGTGTGAATCATCTTATGCGTAAAGTGCTGCTAATTCATCGTCGAAGAAAGTGTCACATCCGCTCCGCGCGCGGCGGAAGAAGGGCCTCGGCTTTTGTAACGCGCGGTGATTGCATTCGCTACGGATTTTCCGGCGGCGAATGAGATGACTCCTCATCGTCCCGTCCGGATTATCCACGCTTCGCTCCGCGTGAATTAAGATCACCCACGGCATTCCAGGGATGATGACTGCAGAGTTCTTCTGATGTGTGTGTGTGTGTGTGTGTGTAAGGCGCAGGAAGCGGCGGACGCGAGCGTGACGGTTGGATCTCCGGTGTAGGGTTCCTTTGTCTTGTTTCGCTCGCCCTGTAACGTCCGGCCGCCGATTATCTGTAACAATCCCGCATGTGGCTTTCGCATTGCGTGAAACGCGCGCGCGATAAGGAATGCCCGCGTAAACTGCGTGTGTCGGTTGTCACGGTAATTTCCAAGCGTAACGCCACGATGCATGTATGATGACCCATATTTCTGCGTTTAATGCTGAATCTAGAAATGATTCATGCGCGTAGAAGATGATTTTATAGTTCTGATGATACTTTTTTCTCGATTTATTTTAAAAGATTGAAGAAAACTCTGATTCCATTACACATTTTCGATTTTCTGTCGTGTTCAAAGGATAAATATTTATTTTAATAATGAAAGTAATTTATATATAATAAGTATTATTATATTCATAATTTTTAAATAATTTATTTTAATTCACTTTATTAATTTCATTTTTCTTTGTAAATAATAATCAGCCATTTTTGATTCGATTAACGAACAAAGTAATTTCCAACTACATTTCTTCTATCTGTGTGTCATATCTCAGCTTATCTAGATCTGGAGATTGGCTTCTTTCGAGACGCAAACACGATTTCACGCTATGTTAATTCCGAGGCGAGATTTATCTTTACGAACCGCTAATTGTCGAGTGCGATTTTTGTGACGTTCAAGTTTCTCTTTCCGGAGAAGAACAACACACAATGAGAAATCCGTTAATTTCCTAAACTTAATCCTATTTTTAGATCGAACAGAATCGATATATTTCCTTCGCCGCGCAACATACTCCGGACACGTATATGGTAGCAGGTTCTTTGGGCACCGTTGGCTCGCCTCGCCGGGTTTTACAACTTACAACCCAGTAATTATAGCCCGCCTATAATTATACAAAGTAGGCGTGGTAGAATGTTTATCACACGGGGATGCCTTCGAGCGGTTCCACATGTGAGCGACGAAACGCTCTTCAAAAATTTCTTTTTTTTTCTTTCACACCGCACGCGGCGAATATCCGCATAATTTGCGCACGCGGTAGTCCTTCGTTCGCACTTTCGAAGTGTGTCGCTTATTAACCGACATGCAAATCGATTAATAATAATGAAGGCTTTTCAACTGGAGGAAGACGAGTTCGTTAAAATGATATAGTTTCTACTTCCTTCTTCTGTCCCTCGCGAATAATTGCTAGTAATTTCCCGACAATTACACGAGAATCACAGGATGAATAATAGTTTCTCTGTAAGAACTCACTTCTCTCTCTTTCTCCCTGCTATTTCCGAACGATGAAAAATTATTAGATACAAAATAAATTTTTGCGCAGGCAATGCAACGGCAGCAGCTCCGGGTACGAGGGCTGCGAGTATCTCTGCTGCGGTCGTGGCCACGTCACCAGGACCGAGAGGATTCTCGAGAGGTGCAATTGCAAATACTTCAGTTGCTGCTACGAAGTGAAATGCAAGACATGCACGCGAGTCATAGAAACGTACATGTGCAATTAAATCAATAAAAAAAAAGAATATAACGCGGGGACACTCGGAACAATTGATATACATACGTGAGAGTGGCTTTCCGTAAACGAGTCTGTCTCTCTCTCTCTCTCTCTCTCTCTTTCTCTCTCTCAAAGGAGAACGCGCGCTAGAACGACGAAAGTAAATCCACGCGTGTTTAATTTATAGATGGATGCAAATTAAATTGAGACTTGAATTTACTGCGAGATATACGCGCGAATGGGAAGATCTCTCTTCTCTCGAGCGCATTCAAATGCGTGGGGCTGCGAGAAAGAAAACCTGCTCTCGCGCGCAGATAAAAAAAAAATAAAAAACAAAAAAAAAACAGAGAAAGAGAGAGAGAGAGAGAGAGAGAAAACAGATGTAAACTGCTAATTATTTAGACGATAAATTATTCACCGTGAATGTGTAACTCGTGGTAATACGTAATAGAGGAGTTATTTATCGTGTTATTTGCTATTTATTCAATGTGTGTGTGTCTCGTGGCAACTCTCTGTGTCGTACACACGTACGCGCGACAATAATCCTCTCTCTGTTTGTTGCCTCTCTCGATTATCGTGGAATTGATGCAAATTTTATTTCGCGATGTAAGTCGTCATCATCGCTGTACGGCTTCGCGATCCCAGGCATATAGATCAGAATAATGTACATGTACATAGAATTGCTCGATATATTTTGATGTGTAACTTACATTATATTCCTCAACACACACCAGCTTCAAAAATGGTACATTAATTTTATTATTCACGGTGTTAGCGAAAGCAGGTGGAGATTTTATTTCACGATTCCACGTAGCGCGATGCATATTGATTGGCAAATCGAATACAATTGTTTTTGCTCTTGAAAATTACATTTTCAACATATGCATGTATAGTTTTAATTGTAAGATGAGATACAAAGTTAATATTCGTTCGTAACGCGAAATAGCAGTAGCAAAATTTAAAAATATAGGACACTAATAAAAATTATTAAAACTTATACAAACTTAAAAAGTGTGTGTGTGTGTGTGGGTGTCTGGTGTAATTAGATATACTATAATTATAGAAAATATTTCACGCGACACACTTGTGGATGAATCGAGAACGTACTTGTTATGTCGGTGCATGTTGCGTTTCTGAATTTTTACAGTCCTCCGTGTCGTCTTCTTCTTTTATACCTAAATCCTTTATAAATTCGCACCAGTTAATTCCGCATCCGCAATCCGGTTCTTTCTCGGATGCCCACCAAAGCGCCGTCTACAAAACGATGAAGATATATAACGAACGTCGAATTTAAATCAAAAGAGATAAACAATATTAAATAATTATTAAGAAAAGCAAATAATATCACACAATTTTCTTCAAAACAAAATATATTGGTCACGTACTTTGATATTTATAGGTTCAGTCGGTGGCAAAGGATCAATTTTCACGTTCATGAACTGCAGCAGGTCGTTATAATCGAGTTTACCGTCTTCATCTTTGTGCAAACTTAAAACAATCGTAATGCGTTACAATATCGTTATAATATAAAATTTAAAAATATAAATCGAGTGATGTACATTCGTTCACTCACTGATCTAGCATGGAATTCAATAGCTCCACATCGACAGGAATTCTGTTACCGCGCAGAATCGCGTACAAGGACTCTCGAGGTAAGAATCCCGTTCTATCTCCATCCCAATGAAGCAAATCCTCTTTCAACCGATCGAGACCATGCCATATGGATCGATGTAGTTCGGTGTGCAACAATTGTCTAAAAATACAACCAATAATTGTAGATATTTTTAATTTCTAAAACCTACCGTATAAATTAAAAAATGTTTATACATCTTATAAGACAAAATCAACTCTTATTTGTCTAATATTTATAAACCAACGAGATCTTAACACGTTTTATAAAATTTTATCGAAATAGTTAGTAGTTTAGTACTAGTTTGCTTACCTCACGTATTGTCTCGATTTAAATTCCACTTTTTCGGGAGACGAATAATATCGCGCAATCGTGATCATTTCGTGTTCCGTGATGTCGTCCTTCATATATCGTTTCAACGCTTCCCTACAAATTACAAATTTAATCATAGACACAACAAAACAAATCACTAATTGGTCATACAAGGACCGATATAAATTATTATACCTAAGCTGTTCATAATTCAACATCCGAATGCCATCTTCCGTGTCCTTAGGCGGAGCGTACGTTTGAATAAATTCTTTGGAAACCGGCTGCAAGGTCTCCCGAACTTTCTCTATTATCAATTTCTTATTTGCTTTGGGGAACTGTAGGCAAGTTTCGAAATTATATTGATTTTACTGAAATATTTGCAAATAGATCAATTCAGATTCTATTAATTTCGAACTTTCACCTTGTCGCAATGCAATTCCATGTAACGAAGAGCATAAACATCCGCAGATGTGATTTTGAAGAGAAAATTGCTTAAATTTACGCACGCCCCTACATAAAAATCTTGCGGTTTGTAGTATTCTGGTTTCTTGCTCGTAAAGATGTCCTGACCGGGTATCATTACCGGCATTCGTTTTTGAAACATCGATCTAACGAATCCTTAAGCACGTAATAATTAAAGTACAATTTACGTTTGAGATACGCATATACATACTTGTGACACGAGTTTTTTGTTTTACTTAAATAAAATCTCTTACAAACGTTCGTTGAGCATGTACCTGAGTTTCTTTTCGCTAATTCAAAGACGGATATCGTGTCGTCCATGAGAAATACTCTTATAATAAATTGTCGATCGTCGTCGCTCGGAATTTTCGATATCATTTTTGCTCGGAATCTCAAAACGTGACTATCTAAACCCTGCCTGGAGAAATAGAATTGAATAGTCAGAAATAATCGAATAATTATATGTTCTTTTTTTTAAGCGCGTTACTAGCGACTTACTTATCGTGGTACAAGAATTTAATAAAGTCCGACTTGGGTGGCTTCGGCATTACCGTGAAACAGTTGCCGAGAGAATCCTCGTAGGATCCAAAGCCGTTGTACGGTGGTATGTATTTCTCCACTTTCTGACACAGTTCGTCGTCTTTCAAAGGTCTCGTTAAAGGTGTAAAATCGTTCAAACCGTATTTTGTTCTGAACATTTATATCAAAAAGATATACGCATTAAATCAGTTAATCCTGGCGAGTAGATATGCAATTCCGATTTGTTTTTTTTTTTTTTACCGATAATAATTCTTCGTGAAAGCGTCCATGTCCGTGATGACAACTTTCCTACCAAAGACATTGAGCTGCAATCCTATGCCTAAATCGTTATCCTTATAATGATCGAAAGAGACCTTGCCGGTGTTCAAAGAATCCACCATGTAATAGCTCTGTGCCATATCGTCGCCCAAGACGTTCAGAATCGTGAAGGGATCTTGCGCGCCGATCGGTTGCAACGCGGTGTAAAACTGTGCAGAATTCGAGTTACCTCAAAATTGCAAATTTGTAAATCACGTAATTTAAATGTAATTTTTGTGATTCTTTAAGACAATTTTTTAGCATAGAACAGCGTTGAAACATAAAAGAAAAATTTTTTTGTAGCGGATTTGAAGCTCTTAATATTTAACTTCGGTGCACGCAATTATAGAAAATCTTGTACTTTCGGTATCCTCATCCTTTTAACGAACATGGGACCCGAATCTCGACCAGCGTTCGGTGGTACGATCTCTTTAATCTCCATTGTGTCGTCGGAGAGATAGTAGTGGAGCTCGAGATCGTGAACAATGCCGTGAAGACTCTCGGTATCGTCCCAATATCCGTAAAAACGGAGCACTTGTCTGTCGTACTTGAGAAAATTACCGAGAACGTCTACTGTGCGACTGGGTTTCTTCGGGAACGTATCCTGCGTGTGTATGCAAGTAACACGGGAAGTTAAGAATGAAACGCGATGATTTTTGTGATATTTTCTTTTTTTCTAGAACGTTTATATACTTACGGATTTCATTATTTCGGAATACGGATCTTTTGGCAGATCAATCGGATCGGGCACCGGTATTCCGCTGCGACGAAGAAATTCCCTCGTAAACTTGTCGCAATCTACAATCTTATACACTCGCCCGTATATCTCGAGTTCCTTCCCAATATTTAAATCGAGTATGTCATAATATCTGTACTTCACCGGATCGGGTATCGGTATTCTTTGACGTCTGACCAAAACGCCTTCACACATATAATATATAAAATACGATCATAATCGTTATGTAAGTTTTACTGATTACTTCGAACAATTATTGTAGTGATATAAACAAGTATTTCTCAATTTTTCTCATTAATTTTTATGTGAAATAAAAAATATATATATGGACAACTCAATATACCAAATAGTGTGAGACACGTTAAATAAAATATTGTTCCATATACTTTATTGACGAAAAACTGAAATAGACAAAATTATTAGAAGGAAATGCACCGTTGAACCTTGCTCAAGACCACTGTTGTCCACGGACGGCTCTACGATTTTCATCGTTCCGTCCTCGAGGAAGAAGCTGATTTTTACCACGCGAATGTGCGAAGCCACTTTCCATCTTTCTTGCACAGTCTCTTGGAAGTACGCTTTGAACATAAGTCTCTGAACAACGCAAACGCGACGAAATGACGTAAATTACTTTGTTATAATTATTGTGTATATTTTTGTAAAATTTATTTACACTCTAAAGGTAGTATGTGAACAGTTTTAATCTCTACGAGATCCTGATACCTGTCCATCAAACGCAAGCCACGGAGGAATTTCTGGCATTTCCCCCGGAGGATAAACGGACGAATAACGACTGTAAACGCTCGTGTCCGCTTTCTCGGACAAATAATAAACTCCTTCATGTATTTTATCGAAATGATGCTTTTTGTGAAATCGGGTTTTAGCGAACTGCAAGATACATGTAATCTTCGTGACACAAATCTCTTTGCACGTGTGACAAGTTTCTTATATTGACAGTTTTATGTATTTTACATTGGTCTATGTAATTTTTTTTGCTGACGCACATAAAAACACCGATTCTTCTCTAACAGATAATGTTACTGATCGATGCGGCATGTTTGTGTGTCAGTAATAATTGTATGTCACAGCTGTGTCATATAAATGTCAAAGTACTTACGTTTTTGTCAAAGCTAAAGCCTGGAAGACAAGGTAACGTCGGTGCGCGTTGCATACTGATAAAAATTCTATCAATTCGCAATTAAATTATCGCGTTAACTTCATTATAAAATGGCGCAAAGAGAGTGTAACGATATTTGTATAAAAGCGACAAGAATGTCAACGATGAAGAACACCATATTTATATCACTACGTGTTTCCTTGGTGATCGTTGGATCTATACGATAATAAGCAACAAGAGCACATACGGTCTTACGAACTTCGCGCGAGACACGAGATCGTGACTACAATTTCACGTACAAATAACTATATATATAATAGCAGCAAGTATGATCGTTTTATTTAGATATAACAAAACTTAATGAATATGTTTATTGTTTATATTAATTTAGTAGTTAAAGATTCGGTATATTAAAATTACACAAAACGCATGTCTGATGTATATGTTTTATAAGATATTTTATCTTATAAAATATGCAAATTACATTGTAATATACTTATATTAATAAGATTATCTTCTAATCGTTTGTGCACTCGATAAATGCAACACTTAGTTTTGTTAGTAAACGAAGCAGTGTCGAAATGACTAAGAGACAAAGAAAAAAAAGGAACATAGTACATATACATTATTACACTTTAAATGACTAACGTTTATAAGATTAATCACACGCGTAATACGTGAAAAAATCGTTTTATTTAGATCATTTCATTTACGATGGGCAGCGGAAAAAATTTTCGATATTTCTCAATGTGCATTTAACTCAATCGCAATTAAATATAATCGTGCATAAATATTTTTTCCGATTATAAATAGTTATTTATTATTAAATGTATATGAATTTATTGTATATATATTACTCTTTTATATATATATTAAATTCATGCATATAAGTATTTAACACTTGTTTAATATTAAACGTCCAGCGTTTAATTAGTTCAGGCACATTTTTTACTGCAAGAAAACAATAATTTGATACAATTTTGAATTTGCCTTGCAAAAATTCAATTTTTTTATGTATTATATTAAGAAAATTGGCGAATTATCAAAGCACGTTAATTAGAATAAATCATTAAGCCCATCCACCTGTGCTCAACAATCGCGGCAAACGATTTGTATATTCAGATTCATTTCTTGCCATTGGACGGCGTAAGTACGGTTGCGTTAAATGAGACCGAGTTTAGTTGAACAATATTGTCAACAGAGTTCACCGAAATAGCGATACTCAAAACTTTCATTGATTGTAAAAATTGTCAAGTGGGAATTTGAGAGGTCGTTTCGTCAGACAAACGCACAAGCGCTCAAATCTCCACTTCCTTTTCTTCTTGTTCTATTCCTTGACTTCCGGCTGTAAGTCGTACCAGCTGGTGATCGCCTTCGTAACATCGATCTCGCTTAATTTCAGATGAATCTGTCCCATCACGTTACTTCCGGTTGAAAGCCAACCCTTTTGGGTACATACAGATATTTCTAACATGCGGGTGTTCAGATCACCCTGAGAGACGACATATTCAAATTGTTCGTCGAACGTTGGATTACAATTATCCTTTATCACGACTGTTTTGCGCTTTGTTTCCTTGTGTCGGTCTGGTAGAAGATAGAGTTTCACGTATGGATCCGGTATATTATGCGGATCATTTTGTGGGAGCGGGAGATTACTGTAACACGCGAATAAAATAACGATAGATACAAATTGAATTCATCAATAATAAATACCAGATATATTCACACTTACGCAATTTTGTGCACAACAACGACAAGCTTCTGCCTCTGCACGCTGTAACGTAGAGTCAATTGTATTCTGCCCAATTTGGCCTCACCCAGAGAAGAGGTCACGCTTGGGTTTCTATGAATGAGATGAGATGAACTTTCAGAGATAGGAGCATTAGCGCTGAGTATCACGTCTTCTTCTATAGCTGCTGATTCTTCAGGCAATAGCGCCGCACCGGACCCAGTGCTGCGAGGTTGACTGTTGACCGAATCTTTTGAAGGGTGCTTCTTAAGAGGACTGGGAGGTACTATTAAAATATATATAGTTAGAGATAAAATATATATAGTTAGAGATTTAACACAATTTCGCGCACATATTTCTGGCATATATAATAATGTCAAGTAAAATTATTTTTATAAATCTAATTTAAAATCGAGAAACTTTGTATAAGAATATTAATGCACTTTTACTTACCACTAGACGATAACATGTTACTAATGTTAGACTCCTGACGTTCGATTCGTTTGTTCAATTGATTGATATCGTGATCGTCATCATCTTCTTCGGAAGTAGGCTCAGGTTCTGAATATTTCAAAATCTGTAAGAATAAGTTGTTTTGATGGGAAAAATATTTAAAGTTATCGAGATGAAGTTTATTCCTGTTTATATAAACTTTTCTATCGCTTACATTCAATGACATTGATAATACGAGCTTGCTGTCTGACTGGGCCATTTGCAAATCGAACGGCTGTTGGGTAATTTCGAGATTATTCTTCTCCAAAAGCGAGGAAAGATTATAATTCGTCTCTCCAACTATCGTGGCAGTTTTCTCATCTGTAATCTACAAACGGAATAATACTTGTTCAATAACAAGATAAATCTGATGATTCATATCATACATTATGTGAAAACAAACTTTTATGAATAAAACTCCAGTTTCAGGATTGCTAACTAAGAAAGTAAATCCTTGCTCCCATACTGGATCACAGGAACGCGGCACGGTGACCGTTCTTTCTTTATTTCCTCCGACGCTCGCTTCCAGATAGACATCAGGTTGTTTATTTCCTCGAACATACTAACGCGCGCATAACAATTAGTCGTTCTGTTGTGCCAATATCTCTTGCATTCGCGTTTTTATGTAACTTTAACTGACGTACCGGTAAATTTTTAGCAGAATCGACGTAGAGTATGAGAAGAGCCGTGCTCATCGATGTAACTCTAAGTTCTTGAGTTTCTATTAAAGCCTGCATAAAAAATTAAACAGTTATTCGGTTATTGACAGAAGTGCATACACACACACATTTTTTTACTTACAGCTCTCAAATCAGCGGGATCTTTTGAGAGTTGCAGCCATGTTAACCGCAAATGAAGCATACCATGCTTTGCCTCTTCCAAAGAGACCCACTGCAAAAGATAAATTAGTAAATTGATTAAAATCAAATAATTCTTAAGTTCTCAAATACATTTTGTACTCACTGTATCAATTGTGCCCTTTTTTTTCACCCGGTTAACTTCGATGGTAGCTCTGTCGCGCACAATAAAATAAAAATAATTTCAAAAATAGTTTTCTTCACTAAATCTTAGAAATAAATAAATTTATTCAAGAGCTTCAAATGTGCATTTAGTGATGATGATAGCGGGATGATTGCTGAATTTATGTACAAATATCATATCCGTAATACGGTCGTAAAGCTTCCATGCAGCAATAATGCGATTAAAGGTTTTTTATGTACTTTTTAAAAAGAGTTTTTAATAGTGCGATATACAAAATATATCTTACGCACATTATGTATATATATTTGGAAAACATGCAACATTCCACAGCGTTACACTTTTTTGCGTAGAGAAAAAACCAGACATTTCACCGTTTATTCAATCAAGAGTAATGTGGTGACAACAAATGCAGAATTATCTTTCATTTTTTAAATGTTTTTTTGAATATTTTTTAAACATGCATCACAGATATGCAATTGCTTATATTTCAAATGTGCTGCTGTTACTTCACAAAAGTAATCAGAAACAAAATGCAGCCTTTAAGCACAATCTACGATAGAGTAAACGATAGAGTATATAAATCCGCGTACTACTTTACATTCTATACAAGTCTTTGTTCGAAATGCATTATTGATCTGTTCTGGAATTTTAATATTGTACTGGTTTATATTCAGCAATACCTGCCAAGTGGGTCATCTTGACCAGCGTTGTCTTTGTCAAAGAGCTGGGCAACCACCGTGTTGTGGGCTCCCAAGCCCTCTTCCACTACAAACTGTCACCACATAATCTATTTTAGTTGCTTTTCTTATTAAAAGACGTCACCTAATCACTCCGAATAAATACATATGTATTTATTACATACATAATAAACACAACCAAACCATCAAAGAGAAAATATTTTTATTACAAAAATTATTGAAATTATTGAATTATTGAAAAAAAAAACAGCATAAAGTTAAATCAAATTGGATTATTCAACGTATTAATACGATTTTTGAATAAATTAATGTAATTTACACATGTTCTATTAATATATATTATACGTATATAATATATAAACTGGTGACAAAAAATATACATATTAACACGTTGACTGCCACGGCGTCCTTGGCAAGTAAACAATCTACGAGATATCTCGTAGGTTGGCAGTCAACGTGTTAAGTTGAAATTGAAACATACATGTATCATATATCTTACATGATGTTTCAATTTTACACATATTATATATATATCTCTTGTCATGAAAACAAAAACAAATTAGAAATATTCGTGCAGCACGTTGTCTTTTTTTGTTAAGCTATCATATCTGCAAGGCAGTAAAAGAAATTTGTTCAAAAACAAATTATAGATCTAAAAGATTATCACTTAATTGCATGTAACACATATATTACACAAATATTACGAGCTAAAACATGCCCGAACAGTGTAACACCGAAAGCTTCGACAGATAATTAATCAATAGTTTGTTAATGATGCACAAAAGCACGTTGTGCAAATCATAATGTTACTACCTGCCAAGGAAATCATCACATACACCTGGGACATTTGGATCCCAATCCCAAAGTGATACCACAGCTTCTTGCATATTGCATGAAGTGATCATAGCCTGTGTGCCAATATTATATTGTATACCAAATATAAAAGTGAAATATACTATCTCTTTAAGAGTATTTTTAAAGAGTATCTGTCACTCATGGTCTTGCTTACTTTGTTGTAGCGCTATACATATGTATTAGTGTACTATCAAATGAATCTTGAGAAAAGATGAAGATATACACATATGAAAACTTAACTTCTCTATGATATATACAGAATCTGAAACAATGTCTGCAATATATGTCGTCAAAAAGTAACTTCATATAATACGACAATTTTACGTTAATCACAAAGCATAGAAAATTAAAGAATACCAATGTGAAAAAGAAACTGATAAAACGAAGTAAACCCAACATGCATTCAACTTTGTATCAAATATAATTAGACCAACAATTATAAACATAGTTACACACCAGCATGACATCATGCGACAGAAGCTTCTCCACAGATTGACAGGACACAAGTAGAATGAACTTTTAATAAATAATTTTCCAAACAAATTATATATACATTTTGCAATAAAAAAATGGCAGAAAAAATATGTAAGAAGAAAATTATTAGCAAGATAATATCATAGATGTTTTTATGAAGTCTTTTGAAATTTGTTTTTTTCTGTATGATCAAAAGTTATGTGAACACGAAGTATATGAATAATGAAAAAAAAACATGAATGTTGTATATGTAATTGTACCTTCCAAGTTTTTCGTCGCCCTTAGTGTCGTCATAGTCCCACAGCAACACAGTCACTTGTTGTGCGAGGGCTGAGGTCACGGCACACTATAGTCCCACATAATTATATTGCAAATCACATACACACATACATACCAACGTAATATGGAATTAAATTAGATTAACAAGTGGATTAAAATGTGTATCTTGTATTAACAGCTCAAAAAGGCGGAACATTAACCAATAGCAGAGAAATAGGAGATGTAATCATAGAAATTTAAAAGTCATAACTAGAAATTGTGTACGTATGTGAAAATTGTATAAGCAGATGATATCTGCAGCCATATCTGAACAATTATTATTTGTCCATTTAATGAGAGTGTAAATGCAAGAAAGGAATATGTGAAATAATGTATTAGTGTACAGAAAAATGTGTATCGTCAACTCGAACAGATCGAGATGACAACGTATAAAAAAGATGTTTTCTAAATTGTGTGCTAGAATATTTTCTCTTACCACACAGAAGACCTTGTATAATTTTTTTTAAAGTGTATTTTATATGTATATTTAGGTTGCGTTAAAGCACATGCATTAAACGTTTGTTAACATTTTGCGCTCAACTAAGTGCGTGACGTAGCACATACCTCACACCAGAAATCCCATTTTGGATTAACGGTATTGTCAATTGTCTTCGTTTTGAATTCTTGAGCGCCGACATTTATAATGGCATACGGATCAGACTTTCCTTTACCCAACATTCCGATATCTTTCTTCATCAGATGCTTAGCTTCTACAACATGAATTCTCAAAACACCCTGATATAAAAAAAAGAAAAAACATTAAATATAAAATAATCTCATAAAGAATATGTAAGATATGTACGCAACGTGCCGCGCACACGATGATATTTTATTTCTTTAAAAACTGACTTCAGGTTCGGGAACTTTTAAAGTCTCCATTGGTATTTCTTCGCTTAACGGCACGATTATTTTGTTTGGTAATACAACAATAGCTGCTATTTGTTCGACGATTGTCTTCCTTAAAATTTCGCTGAAACAAAAAAACATCGTGGTTTTAGATATTTTTTATTCATGTACCAGATGATAATATTAAGCAATTTCTTTAAACAAGAAATCGCGAATATACATACTTGAATCCAGGTAAATCCAACACATCAGCCACTCCTACCAAATTAAAGTTGATACTAGGATTGTTCAAGTAGAATATCTG
This sequence comes from Pseudomyrmex flavicornis, assembly GCA_014825475.1. Taxonomy (NCBI): domain Eukaryota; kingdom Metazoa; phylum Arthropoda; class Insecta; order Hymenoptera; family Formicidae; genus Pseudomyrmex; species Pseudomyrmex flavicornis. Next base: position 17,985 of record QVNW01000259.1, read on the forward strand.
TACGCCTCCAATTAATGGCATTACGGACAACATAGGTTTCATGACAACGCGCACCAAACCACGAATCTGAAATTGGGAGATTTCATTTAACACTGCAAAAATATATTTTGCATGTGTGGACGTGTATTTGAAAATTGTTAGTATATTTACTTGAAAATCCTTAATTCCGCCTTTAATGTTCCCGACGAAGAAAGAAATATCACAGTCACCAGCGTACCTATAATTTATTAAGAATAATCAATTTGTTCTAAACACTAATGTATACTTGCAAAAAACGTAAACTACATACATGACGTCGGCATCTAAAATGATCTCATTTCTCGATGTATTTTTATCATAAACTTTGATTCCATAAATTTTAGGCGGCTATAAAAAAGTGTTTTACATAAATTTTTTTAAATTTAAACTACCACAAATATAAAGTAGAGACTAACAAAACTTACAATACGACCTAAGACTAAACGATCGAATTGAAATCCCTTGATTTTATATTCCGTGAGCTTCTCAACAATCGACGGTTCTATAGTCTGTTTGCACAGTTGTCGAACGAACTGATTCATGCTCGGCCACACTTTGTACAAAATCTGAAAATTACAAAATAATCGTGTCGTATAAAAATTAACTTACATCTCTCCCCTAATTCTTGAAAGAAACTATAATAAATTATATAACGAGAATATAATTTTTACAACACATTAAAATATTACACACATACTCTGTTCAGCCACTCGGCTCTGTCGAAATCAGGGAAGTATACCCACGAGGGTAGTTCGTCTATTCGACTGACGATTAATTCCTTTTCTTTGGCCAGTACACTGGCCTGTGCTGTGATCGTTCTCAGCTCGTTGTCCTTTTTTCGTTCTGACTTCCACACAGAAAACGCGATCGGTGCAATTAGCCAGGCTATGCTGAGATTGAAGTATCCCCATCCCCAGATGACACCGGCCGCTGTTAGTTTCGTCAAGAACGATATTGTCAGCGAACTAACGTTCATGTACGGCCACGTGTTCGGCTTAGAAACTTTGTTAGAAGTGTTACTTTCCGCTTCGCCTTCCATTGTTGTTAATTTTTAGTTTTTTTTTTTATTGGACGTTTTTACTATCTCTCGGATTTTTCTGCAAACAAAGAAATAACATATTTGTTTTTTATCACAAAATAAAGCAATATTACTTAGCCAAATATTCTACACATTGTGTAAAACACAGTCATAATTTGGCAAAGTTTTATCTTCATAATACGCAACTAGCGTAACGTAATGAGTGCGTAAAAATTGCAACGAGTTATTAAAGTTGATCGACATAAGAAACAAGTTCTTTTGTAATTGCTCGTTTCTTTTCTTAATCTCTGACTGCAAGAGTTGAATCATTCTTTGTGGTTCACGCTGCAATATGTTGCGGAGAATGATAACATGATTCATAAGCGATAACACGACATTTTTAAAATTTTAATGGCTGAGTTGAAACAGCTTTGCGCAACCATCGCCGAAATTGATTCTTTGAACACGCGTATAAAATCTGTGTGTCCAAAGATCTCGTTTCTTATTATTTCTTGTGAAACACATTCAGCCGAAATCTAAACATAGCGAAGAAGTGTGCAAATTTCAGATACAGTCTAGCATTGTATATTTTACTGTGGGTATGTTTTCAGAGCGATTTGCGGACCAGAATCAGAATGTAAAATTGGAGCACATCGAATATCAAATCTGATGAATTCCAAAAATAAATGGAGAAGGAACTTGCTATATCAAACTTGTAACTACATGTTACAACACTGTCCTAATCTATTAATAAACGTTAACACAATCTAATTGAGAGCAGAGATGTTGTTTGTATACAAATTATCTCATTTTTTATTAATTTCTCATATGTTTTTTTATTCACAAAAATATAAAAACTACAATTAGGAATATAGTAAAAAATATAGTTAATACGTTTGTTATTGTAAATTAATTATTTGATAAATATTGTTTACATAAGCTCTTATAAAGCTTGAAAAAAAGTAGTTATATTTTTTTAATTTTTGTAAAAATTTTTAACGATTTTTTAAAGGTGACTTAGAGTCGTACAGGAGGAAGTCGTAAGTAATTCTCGCATACCAAAGTGGTTAGCTCTATTACAAGATCAGAGATTCGCCCTTGAACGGATTCGTCTTCTCTCTCTCTTAAAAGTGACGTGTGATGACTTTTGCTAAAATCGCATTAAATTCGCGTTGTAAAAAAAAAAAGAAAAACAGAACAGCAGTTTCTTGCTGCGACTAAAGAAATACCAAACTTAATATGCAGATTGATGCAAATATTAATGAGAATAACAAGTGAATTAAATTCACTGCTGAAAATATCCAAGACAAACAATTACAATAGCTGATCTATTGCAAGTAATTTGTATTGTAACACAAATTTATTAGATCGCCAGATGTAAGCTATAAATTTCTCTCTCCGGGGAGGGTGACACCCCGTTTATTTCGATCGAATGCAAAATCCAGCACACGTCAATACATCGTGTTGTCGTAAAAATTGATTTAAAAAAAATGCGATTATCCGCAAAAGTGTCGATACGTTACGAGCAATGCGCACACGACAATGGCACAACAAACATGCGGTCGTTACGTTCGTTAGAAGCAATTGAAGCAATAATAAGTCGCGTACACTTGAAATCAGACATCAGCATGTGCGTATTCTGTTGTTTTTTTTAGCGATGACAGCGAACCAAACACACGCGCGATCGTAACGACTACTGCCAACCTGACAATCACCAGCCAGCTGTGACGCGGCAGATGCGGAGTCACGTGACGTTTTCACGTGCGCACGCGTAAACATCGCGAAACCATGTTTCGCGTGAACTTCGAATCGTTTTTAAAGGTCTGTTGTCTTTCCAAGAAATTGATTAAAGTAAAAGATAAATATGTATGTAGAACTTCAATTGCAGACACAAACTTGCATAAAAATTCAAAGTTATCAAAGCGAAATCTGTTTTGTTCAAATATAAAATCAAATTACCAGTGTTTGTTTTGTTTTAGTCGGGATAATTAGTGCGAGCGGCGCAGGTCGTGAGGTGCTGCCATCGCGCGATACCTCGTTGCGACATCTCGCATCACGGCTGAATTCAATCGAGTTGAATTCGTCGGGTCGAACCGACGTCACCCGGAAAGACGATATGCTCGTGGTCGCGTGTGCGAGCGATTGTACATACGTCAGCCTGCTGTGGAGAGGAGCGGTGCCTTGAAAACAAGCCGCGTTAGAAAATTGCGTTCAGTAGCGAGGCGCGCGCCGCGCCGGGTGGACGAATTGTCGTACGATTGTCAAGTGCGGACGAAAAACATACGTTTGTTCGACGCGACAAGGTAATGCACACGCATATTTCTCTCTTCCGCGAAAGAGTAAACGACGAATTGATTGATCACGCACCGGGTACAACAGCCGCGGGTTCAACATGTCCATGAAGGTGAGTTGTTGGCGAAAACCTGACAAACCGTGGATATATATCACACTTGTCCATGTTTCTCCTTCGAATTTTATCGATGCTGCATTTTTCGGGGGCCGTAAGCAGCTCTGGGTGAATACAATGGAATTGATGTTTGTTTTTTTTGTTTTTAGGTTACTTTAAGTTTAGAGTACATACTTCGAGAATTTATTTGAACAAATTCTAAAGAGATAAATTTATGTCGTCAGTTGTTGCGAGAATAGTTAATGAAAACATAAACTGTTCTTTTTTCTCAAAAGGAAAAGAGAGAGCCTCAGTTGTTTTGAGAGATTGACTCGTGACACTTATTATTTTCATTATCTCTCATTGTGTCGTTAAGTGACGTTGAACGTGATTTACGTATTAGACGAGCAAAAATAAAAACAATTCCAGACAGATATCCGAGCAGTAAATATACCGGTAAGATTATGTATCTTATCGTTTATAGAGCGCATTTTATTTTCCGCCTGTCGGCACTGAATTGCGCGCACACCTGCGAGCGCCGATTAAAAACGAAAGGTGAAGTCTTACCGCCGCATCGCACGAGGCGCCGTTTAATCACTTTGCTGTATGTGTGTGCGTCAGATATTTTTCAGCAGAAAGCTGACCGCAAAACGTCAACGTTTCAGCTCGCTTTACTTTTTAATAATAATTGAAATACAGAACGCCGTTGTACATTGTTCAAATAGTTAATTATCGTCTCTAAGCGAAATATCATTTTTGTTGTAATTTAATTCGTCTGTGAGTGCACACTTAATAATTAAAACATTCCAAAGCTTAATTGAACAAATATCGACTGATGTTAAATTCGTGACACACTTATAAATATCGAACGCTATAATAAAAAGTTCGCTCGCAACCGGTCGTGTCAACTTTGGCGAGTAATCTTAACAGCCGTACGAGAGTTTCGTTAAATTCTCACAATCTCTCTATCTACACGCTGTTGCGCAAGATTCGATTCTCGAACGTAATCGTTGATAAACGATTCGCAATCGACAGTCGCGTATATAATCGAAAGCGAGAATGTACTTGATACAAGTATTAGAACGTAGTCTCTCCTCTTTTCCGGAGACGTGCTCGGTAAACAACCAATGAAATGTGCGACTCTTTTTTTTTTTTTTACAGCGCGATGCCGCGATGTTTATCGTGCGGAAGCGACCAATGAAACGCCCGCCCTTTTATTCGGCGATTACATCATGTGTCACACGTGCAAAACCTACTATCTTTTATATATAACGCGTGATACAACATAGAAACGCGTGATGTAACATAGAAAAAAGAGAGAAAATGATGATGATGGACGCGCTGAAATCCTGGCGGTAAAATTTTTCCGCGCCATTGAGCGCGCGCAACCCAACGGTAACCCGCGTTTCTGTGCAATTTTACGTTTGCGATCCGTGACGCGCGTCCGGAATCGGCGAATCGGATTCCCCCGGCGAACTAACGGATTAGACTAAAGTTACAGATATCGCGCGATCTACAGACCCATTTTCCGCCTCGAGTATAGAATTCCTCGAAATGCGTTTCGGGATCGAGAGTTCCGTTAGGGAACATAAATTCTCAAGAGCATCACTTGTTTGTGGAAAAGGTACTACAACGTATATATTCATCGAGATATCGTTTTGATCGTTGCATCAATGTTGCATGCAGTATTTTGTGTCTTAATGCCAGAAAGAAAGCAAGTACAACAATAATACATCTGTCTCAACGCTTCCCGCATTCGTGTACATGTTTCGTTTCTCATTTTTCGTCTCACCGACAAAAAAACAAAAGAAAAAGAAGAAATTCTATTAGCATGTCAATAACTCGATTGTTCGTTTCAGAAAGAGTCGCCTTGGGACGTGGAACTGCACTTGGCGGCGGCACGTGGGGACGCCAAACGTCTGCGTATTTTATTGGACTCCGGACGCGTCCACGTCGATTGCAAAGACAAGGTCAGAGAAGAATAATTCGTCATTACGAAAATCGAGAGAGTAATTCGCCGACGCACGAAACGACACGCGTTACGCACGATCGGAAAATGGAATAGCAACGGTCTCTATTGAAGTACACGCGAAAACGTATGTTCCCTCAGCGAGAACGAACGATAACGTTGCCTCTTCCGAAACGTACAAACGTCGCAGCGAATCGATTAATTTACGATCGGATCGTGTTTTACTGTCGGAGATAAAAACTTGAACGAGGAGTCGATTTCGCAGTAAAAAGCGTGATTTACCGGCAATTTTCTCTTCTCGCGGCCGGTCGGCTCATGCAAACAACGAAGAAGAGCGAGCGAGAAACGCTTTATGTACGCGCTTCTCTCGAAAGTGGTTTATTAGATCACACGCGGACACTAATCGTGCCACTTTTCGGTTCGCACGAACGTTTTGCACGTCATATTTTCGCGAGCTCATTCGTATGGAATCGTGTCGGTTGTCAAGATCGGATCGAATGGCGGATCTCGTTCGATCGGCGAGCGCGCTCCAGAATGCTGGCTATTCTTTTCTTCTTGTTTAAAAACAATCAAAGCTTCGCACGTGTTTTATCGAATAAGAAACTAACAAAAAATCTTGATTTTTCTTTTTCATTTTTGTTTCTTTTCACACACAAATTATTGCTTTGGTAATATAAGATTTTATCGCTGTCGCGCACTGACTCACCTTTGTGTTAGACACTTAGGACACTTAGCGTATCTTAATAGCTTGTGAGAATCAATTAGAAAACACACGGCATACATTTGCCGGGTAACGCGTTCATCGGCGTCAGGCGAGTTTCGCGGCGAATTAAATTGTTCGAGCAAAGTGTTTTTGCAAACAGTGTCAATGACGTTGTTTGTTTTTTTTTTGTTTTTTTTTTTTCAGGACGGCACGACGCCTTTGATATTAGCCGCAGCTGGTGGTCATCTCGACGCTGTGACCGAGCTGTTGCATCAGGGAGCGGATCCTAATGCTAAGAGACTGGTGAGTTTTTATCTTATGACGGCTGAGAAAAATTCTCGCGTGTAAAAGCAGCCAGCTTTATGTTTGTAAATAAAAATGTGTAGAATTTCTGTTCTTATTTGCTAAAACACTGCTGTCTGTGAAACTTGCCTGCAATTTTCAATTAAATAATCTGAAAGAAAGAGAAAATTATCAGCTGATTTATTTATCAAACAACTTATCTCTCACTAAGATTGTACAGGATGATCGTTTGATGATACACGCGATATTTTTCAACAACTTCTTTGTATACACAAAAGTGATCACATTTATTTACACAAGCAAACACCCGACTTGTAATTCACAATTGGTTGTTTAACAAGTTTTTCGAAATCTTTTAACTGAAACTTGTGAGTGAGCGTGCTTTTTATTTAGAAATCCTCTTTAAAAATAAAGCGTGTTTCAAAAGTGTCGCGGTTTTGAAATAGAATCTGTAAAACTTCCTGGTCTCTTAACGCGCTGCGTCTTTTTAAAGCACGAACTTTGACGAGAGACATAAAAAGCAAGTCGTCGAGAACGGCGAAGGCATCAGCTGCCGGATTCATTCCTGTTTTAAGTGCTTCGTCGAGGATTTTATCGTCGAGCCCACGCTTCGTTCTCTCTTTCTCGATGTCTCGTGCCGTCCAAGAGCACGGCATTGTATGTAAATTGGTGACAAGATTGCCAGCGTTTAACGAACCGACGTTACGTCGTATATTTTAGGAAGTAAAAGAGTTCGAGAAGTGTAACTTATAAAAAAGAAAAGAAAAAAGCCTCGAGAAATGAATTTCAATTGTATTTTATAATATTGGTTTTTTATATTATAAAGTTCATACACATTTTTATCACGTATACATAGTTACATCATATAAACATGTACTTTGATTTATAAAAATGTTAAATGATTGTCAGTTGCGTAGCGGGATTACTTCGAAATGAGAAAATGCGATCGGATATAGAAATGTAGTCAACGATCAAAGTTGATCACATCATTTGCGTTCTTGTCCTAAGATCGACCATAAGCGGTAACAACGTCATCGCCGGAGAATTACGCAAACGTTCGTTAAAAACCCGTTTGTCCTCTTTTACGCAATCAACCGGGATCAAGATTTAAGGATTATTTTCATCGACGGTTTCTGGCACGCAAATACGATCTTTTCTAAAGTACAGTTTCTTGAGACCTCATTACACATGCGTAATTAGTAAACTTTAAGAGAAACAAACTCTTTTTATAAGAATAAACTTTTTACAGATCGAGGAGAAGCAGAAAAAGAGAGAGATAATAATTAATACAAAAGGTCGAAAGACATTTTTTGAAAGACCAGTTGGTGTCGAATTCACAGGAAATATTTCGCCGGAGTTTCTCGACGGTTGTTCTTTCGCGTGGCGAAATTACCTTCTTTTTTTTCAGCGATGACACGGAAACATTTATAACGCGAGCGATTGCAGTATAAATATCGCGACGACGTGAGAAACGCAGAGAGAGAGAGAGAGAGATGCTACAACACAACTACTCTCGCGTGCGCGCGTGAACCAAGTTCGCGTGATTCTAAATATTTCCTCTTAATAGCGGAACGCCTGTGCAAAACATGCAACTAACATGGTAAACGTGAGTTGAGGAAATTGTCGCTGACACTGTCTCTATAATCTATCTGTGAACGTGTTTTCCGTGCCGCCGTATCGAGATGATTACGTCTCCGAGCAAAAAGCCCAGTCGTTCATAATATCATCGTTTATTAATAACAAATAATTAGTAGATAGTTTTTGCGTTTGTCTCTCCTTTTTCTAATTGGATTCCCACTTAAGCGAGATATATTTCTTTTTATCGCTTTTTTACATGGATTTCCACTCAAGCGAGAAGCAAACTTTGTTTTGCTATTTTTCATTTTAACACTTATCTCTCTGTATTTTGCATTGTGCGTTTGCTGTTTCAGAGAACGGTGTTTTCATGGTTTTATGAGAAGTATTTTGCGTAGTCTACAGATTTGCCGTTTGCGCTTTTTTTTCAAATGTAACAGAAATATCGCCGATAGAAATTTAAAAGAACAATGGTTTTTATATTGTCTATAAATTCCATACGTGACTATTGATCGTCTAAAAATGGACGATACTCGCGCGGGTGAATGACACCTATCGGGTCACACACGACAGAGTCTCCGATCACTCGCAGATCTTAGATAATTTTGAGCGCAATGTTCGCTCTCGTTGAACAAAATGCTGTAATCGTTCAAGCAAAATAATTTTATATTGTCTTTGCGAATTATTATGTTATTTTTTCCGTTTATTGCTCGTTAGACTTTGCCAAGTGAAATAATTTGCATTTAGTTTCAATTTTCAGAGATGTTCGGGACGTCATGATGTCTTGAATAATTTCAGTTTACATGACAAATACATTTGATTCGGATCGACTGGATAGAGTTTTGCTCATTCTCGTACGACCGCATTATTGAGATACGGCAAAGCGGAGAGGTGCCGACGACGAGGTGTCGTCGACCGCGAATTTTCATCGGCAAGATTTACTTGTCTAAACCGACAAGTTGATCGTCGCGTTATAGAATTTCTGCGGTATATACCAAAGGATAGAACGCGAAAGAGATATATTGCTACGACGTCTCCTGCTTTGTTCGCCACGCTTCACGGCACATGTAACTTCACGTCGCGCGCCGTTCGTTTCCAGACGAATATTTTGCAAACAAAATAATCTGTCCGTTTGGTCAATCAGATCGTACAAACTGGAAACAACTGGCGCGCGACGTTCGTTGATATGTAAAAAGAGACTTCTTCAAATTTCTGATTTCTCTCAGTTTCTTTGTTCCGACTTTGTCTATTCTGTTAGTCTTTTTACAACAGGAAAAGTTCCGTCTTGGCGTGACTATCGATAAAATGTATATTTTTTTTTAGTATATTGTTTTCCTTTGCGCGTGTTTTGCAGCGTTGATTTGATTTTCAAATTCGTTCATATAGGAAAAAACATCGAGCTTTCACCGCGTTTGAAAGAGCAGCTCCGCGAAGCAATTTATTAATGTTCGCAGCTGTTGCCGGTTCCGCTATTTTTTCATTTTTAATTTACTTTTTCCCTCATTTGTGGGATACGATCAAACACTCACCGACGCTTCGCAATTTAATTTTTTTTTTTTTTCTGTTTTTTGTGAAAGCTTCGTAATGCTAGATCTTCTAATTGCCGCGTTGCAATTTAGATCTCGAAACTCGCGGTTCGATCAACAAAAGTTTCGGAAATTTAATCATCACTCGATTTGCGATACACGTTATGTGATTGAGTCACGCAAGACTGTTACCCTGGAATGGTGAAGGTCGTGTTCATTCACTTTTGCACGTGTAACTTCGTAGAAAAATCGATTAGAATTTCAAACTTCAGCAGTTGCACTTAATAGAGTCATTAACAATTACAACTCGTTGAAAAAAAAAAACCAAGACATCGGTGTGAGAGAAAATAGCACAGTAACGTTAGAATGTGTTTCGTTTTATTCGCAGACCGGGACAACGGCGTTGTTTTTCGCCGCTCAGGGCGGATACATGGACATCGCGAGTCTGCTTCTGGAGCACGGCGCAATTGTGGACTCGTGTAGCATAGTAAGTGAGAGGAGAGCGAAGAGAAACGCTGCAGGAAGCATTTTTAGTGCTTTAGCGTGTAACAATATCTCGCCGCTCTTTTAAAGCCGCGCCTAACGTGTGTGTATTCCACGTGGATTTCAGGACGGCGGCACGCCGCTCTTCGTCGCATGCCAGTACGGTCATTTGGACGTTGTGGAGGGCTTGATAGAGAGAGGCGCCAGCCCGAACGCTCACATGAAAGTAAGAGAACTCGCTTTGACAGCACGAATTACGACTTCACTTAAACAAGTGACATTTATATACACTCAGAGATAGTTTTATCAACTATATGCCTATTTATTTCTGTTACTTTTCACTTTAAACTCTTTTTTTTAACGCGCGTTACTGTCTGTCAACGTCTGTTTGACGGGGGGCATGCACGACATTAGCAAGAGAAAGTAAAAAAGAAACCATTTGCGACTTATTCAGGACGGCGCTACGGCGTTGTTCATCGCCGCCCAAAATGGTCACCTTCGCATTCTAGAGGTTCTGCTGGAGCATGGAGCGAAGACGGACGCGGCAAGAACGGACGGCGCTACGCCACTGTGGATCGCGTCGCAAATGGGCCACGATCACGTTGTCAGGAGGCTCCTGAAAGCCGGTGCGAAGGTCGATGCCACCAGACATGTAAGTGTCGACATTTTTTTTACAAATACCGAGCTTTATTGTATCCGTACGCACGACTTTCTCATCCCGTCATCATTTTGCAGGACGGTGCGACTCCGCTTTTCAAAGCCGCCCACAAAGGTCATACCGCCGTCATCGGCGAGCTGCTCAAATATCGTCCTTCGCTCGGCGTGCTTCCGGTAAGCGACAATTATCGCGAATGTCAGAAAGAACAAGATTAACGACGCAATTTCGCGAAACTAGTAAGCGTGTCTGGCCGAGAATAATTTCTATTTGAAGCAATAATTCTATCTTAAGAAATTTATATTACACAATTGTATGTAATTTTAAGAAAAATTTTACAGAGAATTAAAAGTACAAGAACTCTCGCGAAACGCGAGCAATAAGCGAATTATGTTATTGACCTCGTTCAGCAGAACGCAGGAGTTGCACAAACGGTGGTATTTTTCACTTGTCGAAAGTTTCTACCGATGAATGAGAAGCGCTTGAAATACCTTGTTTTCAGCAAAAAAAAAAAAAAATCGACAAAAAGTTGCAACAACAGCGCAAATTCTGCTGAACGCGGTTATTATATGCAATATTTACGTGGTGCATCATTATTATGCGCACCAGAACCGACTGAAGCGCGGCTTGATGATTTCAGAACGGCGAAAGTGCACTACACGCGGCAGCCTTGACGGGACACATGACAGTAGCACGGCAACTCGTGGGAGCGGGAGCTGATCCTTTGCTCGTAAATCAGGAGGGCATCACGCCGCTTCAGCTGGCTATCAGGCACTCGCAGACTCAGGTTGCCAATTATCTGAAGGATAAAGTGAGAGTGCGAACCGCGTCCTGTTAGCGATATAACTGTTCTATTTTACCATTAGCATACCGAGAATCAACGAGTCCAGCTCAAATATTACGGCACTTTTAAGCGAACATGTACGAAGCGGCGCGAAAAAAAGTAGTCTAGTCTCATTATCAGTGTCGAGAGGAGAAAGAAAGAGAACAAGAGCTCTCTTGTTACTAGGAAATATTATCTTATGATGTTATGTTTGAGAGAAGTTATTTTGTTGTTTTTTTATAAAGAATAATATATAAATACGGTGAGTGTATATATATAATATTAATATTTATCCTCTTGTTATTTGTAAAAGCTTATTGGCTGAAAATAAGACTGGATTACTTTTCTGTGCGTTCTGTTTTGTATTACGTAAACGGTATTGACAATTGTGCTAAAAATGCATGATAGAAGAAACAGTGAAAAGATATTAAATAATTTCGCACAGTAAAATATGGAAGGATATAAGTGAGTTGAAGACCACAAGTGAGTTGGAAATCCTATGAACAGAAATCCGTCTTTACATGAGTAGTTCAGTCTGTTTGTTTTAATTGCTTTTCTTTTTTTTTTTTTTTTTAAATAAGAATTATGTACGTTTTATTTTAAATACAGAAAGCAATATAGAAAGCAATATATATATATATATATATATGTATAGCAAAATATATAAAGTAATACATATAAAATGCAATTAAAACAAACAGACCCATTGTTACGTAGTGTATATAATTACAATATACACCATTCCGTTCTGTTATAAATTCTGATAAAAGTATTTTAATATACAAGTTTTTAACTATTGTAAATACAAATATATGCCAGGACGTTTTGTAAGAACGTCTGAAAGTGATAAATTTATTCCTTTGTACTATAATTTGTAGTACAATACATATTACTATTGTTAAAACGAATACATCACGAAATCCTTGACTTTAACTTAGTAATAATTTTGTGCAATGAATTAACATATGTCAGTCTTTTCACATTATAATTATGAGAAAAGTATTATTCATTAAGTTATTAGAGCTGAGTTTAAAATAAGACTGACTGATTTGCCTTGAAATACATATTATTATTGTGTATGTAGTATATATAAGTACAGATTTATATATATATATATTCTATTGAGTTATAGGAAATATGCAAGAAAGTTGTTATTTGTTTTATAATTATCACTTTTTTTATTAAGAAAGAACGTGAACACACATGTATCCAACACTCAATGTTCTGCGAAAATCTACATTAGGACAATGAATAAGATGCTTACACCATATTTGTTTTTAGTTATCAAAAAATAATTATCGAGTACAATGCTTTTATATAAACATGTTTTGCTTCCAGTTTAATATAATTTTAGCTTTTGTTTCAGTAGAAGTAATATATTGTTAACGAAAAGGTGCAAAAAAGTAATAAAGAACTTTATATTGAAAAAGTAAGATGCTATTTCAACATATAAAGTAATATGTATATGTTAAAAAATAATTCTTTGTGTCTTTTTGATAAAATATATTACATATACATATATCAATTTTATATACAAGTTTTGTATATATATATATATATATATATACACATATATATATATGTATATATGTACATGTGTGTATATATATGTGCCTGAATTTTTCTCCTAAATATTCTTTATATTTACAATTTTCATAATTTTTATTATCTATTTGTCTATTTATTTATTATTAGCGTTGTGCGTTATCACAGAATAATTCCACACATAGTAAAACATTGGAAATACACTTAAATTCAAATATCGTACTTAAATAATGCATTCAAAATACACAAGTTTTAGTAACTTTACGACAATGCTGCTATAATAAAATTAAGAAAATTACGCCTAATATCGTATATAAACAGTGACTCACATTCATATTTTCTTACAATTAACACTATAAAAAAAATCATGCAATATTATTTTTAAATTTTAATAATTGAAGAAGGCAATTTTGTCTTTGCAAAGTTTTCTTTTCCCAAATCTAAATATATATATATATATATATATTAAAATATATATATTTTATATTTTTTATGTCTTTTACTTAAATATTTTTTCATGCATGCAAAATTAAAAAAAACTAATAAAAAGATTTCTTTGAATATAATTAAACAAAATTGCTGCATACGTAACTAAATATCAAATGTCATATTATATATATATGCAAACACAAAATTAATTTTAAACATTAAAATTAATTTTATACATATTGCAAGAGTGTTTTAGCAAACGAACAGTTGGTATCGTGCAGTTTGATATCGTGTTTCACTGGAAACCCATTTTTTATTTTTTGAGAAATATCTTACATAAATATAAAAAGAAATGCAGAAAGAAATGTATTTTATATGAAAATGATACTGAAGGTAGTTCGTATCTACACATGCACATAATCTAAATTTACAAACAAAATTTAATTTGCTTTTACAGACTAACTTATAATTTCTAAGTTGTCAATTTAAATTTTTTAAATAGAAAAAAGAAAATTTTCTTTTTAATCACAAGAAAAATCACAACGAGAACTCAAAAGTTTAACTGGTAAATATTGCATCAAAATTATTATATTTTGAATTTTGTTTGCCAAATAAACGACGAAACTTTGCACCAACTTGTGATATATGAAACTAATAATTAAATTAGATGAAGAGACACGTGGTTGTAATTGATGTAATCGTCGGCCTTGTGTGCAGCTGTTAAGTGCCCATTTCCTATTTCATTTCAGATGCAAAGTATCTTCTATCTATCTATGGTACTGCACTTTACTCTAGAAGCGTGTCACGCGTTTCAGTCGGAGACACGCTCGCGGCAGTGTATTCCTTTGACGACGATGTATGTACCGATTATGAGCTACAAAGTGAGCCGTAGAATGGATTTTACTCGATATCCAGTGCACTGATAAGAGAGATAACGAGCAGTAACACCGCGTGTATTCCGTTCGCAGTATTATCAGTTATATACCGATTTTGAAGGAACACCGAAGTCATGATTCGCGACCGTATGCCGGAGCTGCTTTCCGTTAGTATTATTTCTTCTATTATCAGACATATGTCAAAATGTCAGTTGTATCGATGTGTCAAACAGTGCGATCGTTCGCGCATGAATCATGCCGTGCAAATCAAATGAAGAAGTTATAATTTTAAATCATTTCCTTTTTGCGTTTCGGTTTTTTATTGTGTAACGCGCACGATTCATGCGCCGAACGAATATAGAACGGAGAGAGAATTCGTTTATAGATTTTCAGAAATATTCATAAAAATTTACAACTTCTCTAGAACCGTAGTAACAGCAGCACCTTTGGCAGAGAATTCCTGCAGCACATGCACCTTCAGACGGCGCAAAACAAGAGACTCAAAGAACTGCTCGACGAAGTACGTATATGTACAAACGTTATCAAGTTTTAGTTTTTTTTTTTTTTTTTTTTTAATCGCGCGCATTCATAACGCAAGGACATGTGTTGACACAGGCCGAGAAAATACGCACGCTAATCAACCTCATAGTCGAAAACGTCTCTATCGTAAAGGACTTACATAACAATGTTTTATCACACACAAACAAAGGTAAGCGAATAACACTTTTAAAATAAAATACGAAACTAATTTATGTATATATAAATTTGTAGATATGCAAAAGGAATTGGAAACTCGCTCGTACACGATCTCACAAACGGCTTTTCACGTACAGCGAAAGTTACGAGGTAGATATAAAATTTGTACGCGTTAGAATTGCTAAATTTCCCTGCTTTGTTTAATTTTCTCTCGTCGAGAAATCACTATCAGTTCGCGCTGCTTTTCAAAATCTTGCGCGAAGAAGAGTTTGTTAGAATTGCGTGATTGCTCAAGGATCTTTTCCTGAGCAACTTCTTCGCGGAATCGTTATACTTTGGACTTCGAGTTAACAAAGGTGTGCTGGTACTAAAGTTCGGCTCCGGAGGTGGTGTTTCCAACACCGTTTCCAAGTGTATCGAATCTGTAATTACTGTATCGGAAGACGCTGTGATTCGCAAACAATGACCAGAATTTAACGAAAGACGACGAAGTCGAACTTCGGGTAATTTTTGTTGACATGCACTTAACAATAACTCCTTGTGATTTGTAACGGATGACGTACTTATGTTTGCACTACTGTTGTCGTTCTCCGGAATCGTTTTATCTTTCAGTCTCCTGTAACATTTACACAAACACCTTTTACATGGTTGTAAAGTATTTGTTGATGCAGACAAAGTACACAGGAAATCTATATCATTTGTTAGAAACAGATTTAAATGTGTTTACGCAACCGATATATATATTTATAAATACGTACCGTTGATAAGAGTCCATTTCTCTCTCCAGTTCAGGATATTCGCTTAACAAAGTGAACAGATGTTCCTTTTCGTATTCCGAATAAATCTTGAATAACAGACTCTCTACGTCGTCTTCCAACGAGGACTTCAGAGTAGCCAATTTCTTTTTAAGTGTAATTAACGTAGGCAACAGATTATCCAAGTTGTGTCTCTTTAATGCCGTCACGGCTACGCTCGCACCGTTATTATTTATTGCACTTGAGGGAGTTGCACCGATTGTCTCGTCGAGTTCCGTCGTGTCATCCCTGTGCTTCTCGTTGAAGGACGACGGCTGCATCCGGTGGTTGCTCATTATGAACACCGTGTCCCTCAGGACACACGCACCCTCTTCGGTTGTGATGTCGATGGAATTGCCGTCGCACACTTCGCGAAGCACATGTCTCGTCAGTTTCGCAGTTAATTCGTACTTGGCGGACGCGTCTAGATGTTCCAGCATAAATTCGTAAATGACGTTACGTTTGTCCTGATTCTGATTTCCGGGCAGCGTCAACAATTTCTTCTCCTGATCGCGCATTCTGTGCCCGGTGCAAAACGCATTCTGGGACCGGTAGTTGTTGTAATGATATATACTCCCTAAAAACTGTTGGGAAATCAAAGTCTTGTTCTTTGCCAAGAGTCTCTCCTCCACCAGGAAGATCGTCAGTTCGCGTATCATTTTATCCGTGTCCGACAGCATCGTCAGTATGTGAAAAAAGAATCGTCCTTTCAACTTGATGAAGTCTTCCAACAACAACTGAATGAATATCACCACTATGGCTTCTCTCACAGCCGGATTCGAGTCTTTCATGCTGATGCACATGTCCGTCAGGTACGGCTCCACCAGAGCGGTGAATCTCACGCAGATGTCGGCCAGCGCTTTCGCGGCGTTGATCTTGATGGCGATTTTCGTCGGCGAGCTCGAGTCCGTTTCCTGAGATATCAAGGTGCTGAATACTCGAGTAACGTGCTTCGCGACGTCGCGATCCCTGAGCCCTTGCTGACAAAGGAGCACCACCGCGGACGCCTGCAGTTCTTTCATCTCCTTCAGAGACGCCGGCAACGCGTCCCAGTGTAGCAATAATTTGGCGAGAGTTTGCATCGTCGACGATGATATTCTGTGGGTGCACAAGAGCGACGCGTGGCCCAGAGTGAACACAGCTCTGCTCTTCACAAGTATATCCTCCTGACTCTCGTGCTCGTCCAGTCTCAAGTCTCGAATCTCCGCCTCCGACAACTCCAGCAGTTTCGTCATGTTCGATTCGATAAAACTGTTGTCAGCATGCAAGTGTCGAAGCACACCTGTCAGGATGTCCAAGCAAATACTGATCAAGTTGGATTTGATTTTGAACTGCGAAATACATTCGTAAAAATGTTGACGGAGATCCTCGAGACGATCGCGATCCAAGGTTGACCAAGTGTGTCTCAAAACCTGCAACATCAAACTCGCGTGGAAGTCGTTCTTCTGAATAATTTCTTTATAATCTGCGATGTGCCTGCTTATATTCGGAATCTTCATGTTCTCGGCCAGAGCTGCCAACAATATCCACGCGCCTATGGTGTTGTCGGTACCGATGTGGGACTGTAAGTTTGATATTACGGATTTGGTGATGACGCTATTCTTGATCCACAAGCCGCAGGCTTTCGACAGATGTTTCGTCATTCTCATTTTGCTTAATATGTCCAAGACTTGCCACGGCAGGCGGTTGCTCGCAACGTCCGGAACATACAGATCAGCGTTCGTTATCTTCTTTATCAATATGCTTTCCAGGCACTCCAACACCTTCTCCTGCACCTTCGCTTCGATGTCGTAGATCTGCGGTACGACAGCCTGCACCCATACACGGAGAAGACTCAAGTTGTGAGGAAACCGCTCGAGAATCTCGGAAAGAACGTGCACCGCGAATTGACGCACGGTTAGTGTGGCATCTCGGCAACGGTCGCTTATCACGCGCGTCGCCTTGTCCACAAGCGACGGAAACATGATGGACAGATTTCGGAAGATCTTCAACGCGCTTCGTCGCACCAGCGCGCGCTCGTCGTTAACTCTGTCGAGAAATATTAGAACCAAGGTGTTCGATCCCGGCAGCGGATCGACGTCTCCGGCGAATGCTCTTTTTAATTCGTCGAGCGTGAGAAACGCTTTGTCCGGAGTTGAAGTTTCAAATATGCCTCTGAGGATGCTCTCGTCGATGTTGTCGGTACAATCGGAAATCGAAGTAAGCGTGGCCATAGCTTTTCCTCTCACCAACGGCGAACGATCGGTACAACGGGATAATACAACGGCTACTAAGATTTTTCTCATCTTCATTTTGATATGTTCGTTTAAATCACCGTTCGACAGGAAAGCTTCCGTCAGGAGTTTTCCTATAATTTCTTGAGCAAACAATCTATAAGATATCTTAGTGTTGTAAGAGAATAATACTATGTCTTTGAATATCTTCACAACAACGTCCTCGTTGCATATGCTTAGTAATTTTATTATCAGAGTTGCTTGTCTCTGACGCCCTTCTAATCTTTCTGGACATTTCACCATCAGGTGATGCAACAGAATCACAATTACTTGTACAGTTTCGTTTTCGTGAACGTTCAATAAATTCTTCAAAAAATATATAGCTGCTTCGTGAACAATGATTACAGACTTTGGTTGCGCGTTTGTGTGATGAAACAACAAATCCGGTAACATGTACTGCACTATTAACATTATTGTTAAGGTGACGGTGCCGTGATCGTTACTACACAGCTCTCGCAAAGCTGCGGACGCTTTCTGAGACAGCAACGTTATCCCATAATTGTTACTACGAATCTTACCATGCACTTCTAATTTTGTGATGTCCAACAATGTGCGCACCGTGATGTCCAAGGACTCCGCGTGCTCCTTAAACCGAAAGAACTTCAACATTACAATAAGATCGGAAATAATTCTATTTAAACTTTCTGTAAGCTTCACTCTCTCGGAATGTAACAAGTGACAATAATCCGATAATTCGTCATCCATACCGGAGTCTGTTGTATCTGTGATACTCCTCTCTGTGGCGGGAAACAAATTCTCTGACATCTTCAGAGTCTTGACGGCTCTTTGATATAAATTGGGATGATAAACTCTGAACACATTGCTACCGGGTATCGTGAGAAACATAAGATACAAGCTTGTGGCCTCCAGGCAAGCCTGTCTGGAGGCCTGGTCGGTATTGGCACTTTGGCCGGTCTTCATTATGTAATCCAGTATGGCAAGCAGACCGCGTATGTTGATGTTCAGAAGCATCAGAGCTTGCCACGAGAAATCGGAGGATTTGTGATCGCATTCATTCGCGGCGATCCATTCTCTCAGCACAAGACGGGACTCTTGCAGCAACAATTTCACGTCGTCGCTCTCCAGATACAATAGATAATCGTCAGGCGGTTCGACGTAGGTGATGAACTCGGCGTCCCAAACCGACTTTACCCAACTCTCGCTGAGATCGTCCAGTCTGAAACTGTGAAATATACGCAGTGAATCCATCGCTCCGCGAAGATGCTTCAAATCGCGCACAAAACACAGTCACTATCATCATCTTTCGCGGCGTTTGCCGCGAATGTAAACACAATCACGAACATAACCTTATCGTCACGATGCACTCGGTCGAGATTCGGAGGAGGTTTTAGGTTATCATTTTTTTCTTGTCCCTGTATTGGTAATAAATTTACGGTCCTGTTTCTTCGGTACTTGTGGCCGATAAATATTTTCGCGGGGGATAGATAGCGAAACATTTCGTTCGCCGTATCGGAGCGAGCGAGACGACCAACAACGTTCACGCAGAAACGTGAAACTGAACAACCAATCGAGAGTTCAGAAACCGTTTAATGACCATTCACATATATATGTGTACAATGTATAACATGTACATACTTATTTTGCACATGCATACAGTTTCTACGTACTTATACACACTTGTACCAATCATCTGTTGCAAATAACATGTATCTTTCTCTCAAACCGATTAAGAAATATATTGCTCTCCCAATTAACTCTCTTCTTAAATATATCATATACAATATATACTTAAAGGAAAAATAAAATATTTTATATGTATGTGTACGTATATAGATATATGTACATACAATAAATTACTATATAAAATTCTCAAAATTATAAAACAATATATAACTTATTTCAAAAAGTTAGAAAATATATATTTTAAATAATAATTTAATAATTCTGCAACACGATAATTTCTCTTTTCAAAACTTTTCTTCTAGACATGGGAAAGAATATTACAGTTATTGATGATTTAACTGTGGCCAGTGCACAGGATGGATCTGTATATTTCAGAATTAAGATTTTGCAGTACACAACTATGATGCAATTGTTCACTGAGATTATGAACGATTATAATAGAACAATAATTAGATATCATGACAAATGCCGCTTGCTTTTGCAACAGCAACGATTGTTACGTGGGTATTTCTAAAAACATTTACATAAGTTATCATATACAACTAGAGAAGATTCTGATCACTCTACAAAAAATTAGAAAGTGTAAAAGTTTATGCTCCAGAGCAAATACATATATACAGAGAGAATTATAACTATTATGAGCATAATATTTATTACCGTTTATATATATATATGCATAATTTTTTTAACATTAATTAAAAACAATTGTTTCTTTAGTAAGACGACAAGTTACAAGCGAGGAATTAGACCACATGCTTGATGCTCAAGAAACTAGTCTATTTGTTGACAATGTAAATATTCAACAATATTTATTTCATACTATAAGAATGTTTTTTACAAAATCTTTATTTATTTATGTACATAAATATATGTATACATATTTATATATACGTATATACATAATTGCGCAGATCCTAGAAGACAGCAAGATAATAAGGCAACAATTATCGGACATAAAAAGCAGACATGCTGAAGTTTTAAAATTAGAAAAATCTCTAATTGAGATTAGGGCGCTATTTGCTGACGTAGCATTTTTAACCGAAAAACAAGTATGCGATATATAGCGTATAAATGATTAATAATAAACTTGTCGCTCTTTATTCTAAGTTGTGAACATGCACGATATTAAGTGTAGAATTTATTTTATAGGGCGAACAAATTAATAACATAGAATATTTTGCTGATAAAACTACAAATAATATTGGTGGCGGATGTGTTCAACTTGAAGAAGCAGAAACAAGACACCATAAAAATAAGAAGGTAAATGTGTGACATTTAGGTGATATTATTTTTGTACGATATTGCTGTGCAATATTTTAACTATAAATTACTTTTTGCAGCGAAAAATCAAAATTGTCATTATCATAAGTATAATAGTAATAATAATGATATTTCTTTTATGCTTATTTTAAAAACTGGAAAAAAGACTTCTGAAGAACACAATGCTTTGTTTTCACGTCATTTTACATGCTATAAATTAAATAGAAATAGAAATAAGTAAAACTATAAATAAAAAATATATTTTATTAATTTTTTTTATTTTTTATTTTTATAGTAAAATACTTTTAATATGATAGTGTATACACAAAAATAAAATATAATAATATAATAGTGTGTACATAATATTATTTTATATATACGCTATAAAAGCTTATACTTCGTTTTTTACTATTCAATGAATTTATTTAATAAATTATCGTTGAGAAATAACCTCAAAAAACTCATGATTGGAAACAAACTCATGTTGTGCCAACTTCTTACTATTCAAATAAGCTTCAAAATGTTTTACCAACGCTTCGGCGGTAGGTCGTAATTTATAATCCATTTCGGTACACATGTAGAATGTCTGGAGTACAATTTTATATTTTCTCAAATTGAGATCAATATTAGGTAAGGCTGGACGTGTACCTGAAATTAGTTTTTATAGTTTAATCCATTTTCTCCACTTTAAATCATATGCACTATAAATTTCAATAACCTACCATATTTACTTTCAACTCTACTATAATCTATATCATCACTAGAATCTTCATGTTCAGTTGTGTCTGATAAATCTTCCAAGTAAGGTACAGTCAGTGATATCATTTCCCATAAAACAATACCAAATGGCCATATGTCAGCAGCACTTGTTACTGGTTCACTATCTGCAGAAAAATAGCAAAACTAAAATTATTTTAGAATGTCATCAATATTAAAAAAACTTACAAGATAAACTTAAAAATATTCTTACAATAAAACTGTACTTCATCAAATCATAAATTAAAAACTGTATATTATATATACATACATACATCATACACATATATATACGTACATACATACATACATACATATATATATATATAATATACACACACACACACACACATATATAGCAGAATTTTTCTTGCTGAGACCATCAACTCTCATCATTTAATTTCTCCTTTTGTTGTTACTGTACTCATTTCTATGTACAATACATATATACATACTAAATACAACTTCAGGAGGTAACCAATTTTGAGTTCCACCATAAGCAGTAACACCTGTTGAATCTTCTTTCAAAGATGATGTCAATGACAGAGAATGTCCAAAGTCACACAATTTAACTATATTAAACTTAGGAGACACTAAGATATTATGACTTTTAATATCTCCATGTAAAATATGTGCAGTGTGATGTAAATATTTTAGTCCTTTTGCCACTTCAAAACCAACTTTTACAATATTCTTAGCTGGAAATGGCTCATCAGTCATCTCTTTTCTTTTCTCAATCATCTCACCTAAATGCAGTCAGTATAGTAATTAGAAAAAATTATATATTAAAAATATAACAAACTATTCAACTATTCAGCTTTCCAAATACCAAGAGATGTGGATAGTGCTTCCATAGCTAAGCAAGGCTTTCCATCCATTCCTTTAATAAATCCTCTGAAGCCTACAATATTTGGATGATTTAATTTTTGTAGAATTTGTGCTTCAAATTGAAGACGTTTGAAGTTTTTTTTGTTGCTTCTTTTCTGCATCCATTTTTTTATTGCCCATGGTGATTGTTCCCTTGATGATCTTTCCAAAAGATATACACCAATTCCTAACAAAACACAAGAAAAATTCATCTCTGAGCCAGGCTCTGAGAACACTTAGCTATAACACATTACAACAAATTGGCAACAACCAAAAATAGAATACAAACTAAATGATAAACAGCAGTAATCACAAATATTTAACTAATATATTGACACTCATAATGGACAATTATACATAAATATATGTTTATTATTCACAATTTTTGTAAAAACAAGAAGGCAGGGTGTACAACACGTACCAGTACCGAAGCCTATTTGTTTCATGAGAGGTGATGCTGGTATTTTTACAGGTGTATTCTCTCTCTCTTTTAATTCACTAATTCTCTTAATTTTTCTTTTGCATATTGGCGTACTGATTTCAGCCATGTCGACAATAAGCAACAATTCAAAAGGATCACAAATCACAAAAAAACCGCAACACGAAACCGTTGATCTCGTATCCTTTTGCTCAAACTGTTTTGAATTGTCTAATTGATGCAAGCATGCGCGCAATTGATTATCCAACGGTCGGATCTGTGAAATATGTGTGAAATATGTATCACCTTTAAAACCAAAGTACACAAAATGACACACTTAGCTTAAGAACCGTTTCGACCAATGAGCATTTCAACATGAAGTTGCCATTTTAATTTACAGAACAGAACTAGATGCTCATTAGTTGAGACGATCTTGTGTTCTGTACATTTGCAGCTATCTCATACCACGTGCGCGATTACCCTTTAATCTCTAGTGACTTTGTAGTTCCGACTCTTGCGTAAGGTTGCCAGCTATGCTGTCTGAAGGTAGTCACTCACTTCAAAAGAAATCGCACAAAGATGGAGTCCTAAGAAATTTTTATATTCATCGAGATCCGAGTTTGGCGTATTACTGTATTCGGTCGTTAAATTTCACCGAAGCGTGTTCGAAGAGCCGCTGTTCTTATATGACTGTTTTTCTAGTGTAAACGATGATTGTGCAGGAACCAGTGCAGGTAAACAAAAGTGTTCGATCCAAGTTCTCCATTATTGAATGTGACATGCGAATTTTTTTGCATATCGGACCGCATCCACATTTACCACACTATTGACGTCTTGTTAACCAATTTGCACGCAGTTTTGATTACGTTAAATGGCCACTTATGAAATCGCTTGCTCTTTCATCGGAACGAAATGTTTTTATGCTCCGATTTTTCTTTGGTTCTTATTTGTGTTCAAATGAACGCATCTTTGTGAATATTTGCTTTGCAAAGAAAACAGCAGGAAGGAGACGGCCTGACTATAAATAAGCATGAGATTTCATCATATTTAATGAATTTTGATAGGCTACTATTTGATAATGAAAATAGTTTAATTGTATGAGAGAGTAAAATGCACTAAATATCAGAGTTTATTTCTGTCAGTTGTTAGAAATTACCTTATATTTATGTACATATTTTGTTAACACAAGTATAAATACTATGTACATCAACTGTACGCAGCAAGAAAATTTAATTTTATAATTGCACATTGATCTTTATTAATTTAAATTAATTAAAAATGAAAATAGTATGAACTATATCACCTTTGTGTTTTACAGCACTTATAGTATTAATAAAAAAGTTGTACAACCATGTAATTACTAAATATAATTGCTAAAATGCAATTTTTACATTTTAGGCAGCCATATGGCATTGTTTGAATCATTATGCTTATCCAGATGCTATATTCTTGGCAGAAAGATTATGTGCAGAAGGTAAAAAATGGTGTAACTTTATTTGATTTAAAACTGTTTTCTTCTAATGTTCTTCTGTGTTCTATATTTGACATATATATCTGTCATTTTATATTCTTCTTTTAACTTTGCTTATATTGATGTTATTACACAGTGGACACAGAAGAAAGTTTATTTCTTTTGGCAACATGTTATTATCGTTCTGGTCGGATTAGGCAAGCTTATGCCTTATTATCCCAGAAGGCACCCAATTCAGCACAGTGCAGATTTCTACTGGCAAAATGTTGTTATGATCTAGAGAAGTAAGTATGTGATATTTGTATTGCTGCAAGTGTATACATAAAAAAAATATATCTTTTATTTAAAAATCTAGATATGCTGAAGCAGAAGCTGCAATAATTGGCGGATATTACAAGCAGTTGAAAAATTTGGAAGAAATAATAGCCCAGTTTGGGGAACAAGCATGTTTTTCCCTACAGATAATTGCAAAGATATATTACAAGATGATGCGCACTGCCAGAGGCAATGAAGCACACAAGTTAGCTTTAAAATTGAATCCTTTTCTCTGGCATTCGTTCGAGGAACTCTGTAATGTTGGCGAGAAAGTAGATCCCACTAAAGTTTTTCAGTTAGACAAATTAGATTCTTTTGCTATGTGCCATGGTACTGCGTCCACGTTCAATTATGTATCTGAGCCGGATCTCATCATATCTGGAAACAACACACCTGTGTCTAATGGCACTAACGTGTACGTATAATTTTTGTATACAAGAAGCGTACAAATTAGATATATATATTTATATATAATTTTTCCTAATACATTTTGTTTGGTCTTTGTAGCAGCACACCCGTGCAGGTAACACCGACACTAATAAATGGAGGTCAGGTGCCTCAAATACGCTATTCTTCCGTCGAAGAGACTCCGCAAAACACGTCTGTTCATAATAACTATTCAATTTCACCGAGAGCCAAGCTATCGCGATATCGCAGTATGTTGAGTAATTCTATGAGTCCGCTTACACCTAGTTTCGGTATTTTACCACTTGAAAGCAATACACCTGAGCAAACGGTGCCACCGACGCACACAACTCTCACGGAAACCAACGATCAAAAGAGTTTAGCAAAACGCGTCAGCAGTTTGAGAGCTCATGTAGGGGTAAGGAAGTAGTACAGTCATTCGTTGAAAAACAACAGATCAGAAAAACAACTCAATGTTTGCGCGCGTATAATTTTTCAGCAATTTATATCGAGAAAAGATGCACCGTTGCAGCAAGGCAAGTCAGTATTTTCACAGTCGGGTAATGCGAGCAATACCGCCTATATTATGACAGTGACAACTGCTAATCCAACGTCGCCGCCGTCGCCGACATTTCAGAGCACTAATGTTAGACGCTCGTCGCGTCTCTTTAGTCACAATTCAGTAAAAGTATGAAATAGTTTTCGCTCTGATTTTCTTCTAGATTCAACGTTTCATATATATATCTATTATGTTTTTAGTCAATAATTTAATATAACTTGCATAAATTGTAGGAGAATAACAAGTCACCCAATAGGAATAAATTTGCAACCCCAAAGTCTCCGTCTCGTAAGACAAAAGCGAGACTTCAATCCAAAACGAATTTAAACAAAACCAACTTTAACGAATTAAATGAGAGAAATAAGAATGAAAAAGAAAAAAGTGAAACAGTCACGTCAGAAAAAGCTGTGGCCAATGCAAACGCGCTTAATGCTCAAAATAATATACAATCTGGAATAACGTTACAGAAACAGTCAGCAGGTAAGTTACTTATGCAGTATTTATTAACTTTCTTTTTCTCAAGGAATTTTGGAATAATTTTATCCATTTACATATTTTTTACAGAAGGATTGATGTCTTTACTGCGAGAGTTGGGCATGGCGTATCAGCACTTGAGTCAATTCAAATGTACAGAGGCCATTGAAATATTAAATATCGTGCCACCGCAGCATTATCACACCGGTTGGGTACTTTCTATGCTAGCTCGGGCGTATTTCGAAATGATGAATTATAAAAAAGCTGCTAGGTGAATCATAAAAAGAGCTACTAAAATTTTCTTATAATACTAAAAATTTTTTTACTCTATAAAAGATTTGATTAACTCGTTCTTAACTCTTTCTTATGTTTTTCACGCAAAGGTTTTTCGCTGAAGTGCGACAATTGGAGCCGCAAAGAACAGAAATGATGGAGATTTACAGCACTGTTCTGTGGCATCTTCATGCGGAAGTACAGTTGTCCACACTTGCTCAAGATCTAGTCTCCCAAGATCGCAATTCTGCAGCTGCGTGGTGTGCCACGGGTAATCTTTTCTCTGCGCAAACGGAACATGAGACGGCAATCAAATTTTTCCATAGAGCTATTCAGGTACTGTGCGCTTATCTTAAATAAAAACAAACTTGCGAAATATCAGAATGGTACAGCTGTTAATTCATTTGTTTGAAAATAATGTGCAATTCTCTGAAAATGTCAGGTGGATCCCAATTTTCCGTACGCCTATACGTTGCTAGGGCACGAATATGTTCTTACCGAGGAATTGGATAAAGCAATCACCGCTTTCCGTAATGCCATCAGACTCGATCCCAGACATTACAATGCATGGTAAATATCAAAGATAAAGAAAACCGGTTTCAGTCGTATTGCAATATCTGTTACACTCTTCGAACTGCTTTCCCGAATTTACACAAACTCTCTTTTTTTTCATGTGTCTTGAAGGTTTGGTCTGGGAACGATATTTTCGAAACAGGAACAGTATTGCTTAGCTGAATTGCATTTTAAACGAGCCTTGCAAATAAACCCACAGAATTCCGCGATAATGTGCCACATAGGTGTCGTGCAGCACGCCTTGAAAAAGACCGAGCAGGCATTGAACACACTGAACAACGCATTGGCTAACGATCCGGATAACACTCTGTGCAAGTTCCATCGCGCGAGCATCAACTTCTCTATTGGTCGGCACGCGGAAGCTCTTCGAGAGTTTGAGGAGCTAAAAAATATTGTACCCAAAGAATCTCTAGTCTATTATTCAATAGGAAAGGTAAGGGAAACTGTTCTTCCGGCTTAGAACCGAATGTCCAATCCGGAAGTGACGCTTAAATTTCTACGTCTCGTTTTTTTTTCGACACAGGTGCATAAAAAATTAGGCAACACCCATCTTGCGTTAATGTACTTTAGTTGGGCAACGGATCTAGATCCAAAAGGTGTTAATAGTCAAATTAAGGAGGCTATATTAAGTCCTGGTCAAGGAGAAGACGACTCTCCGCCGACGCAATTAGGTATTTGAAATCAGAACTTTGAAGTTTGGGATAATTGTTCGTGCAAGCATCAGCGAATTTTTGACAGATATTTACATAACTGAGATTGTTATAATTGTTAATAACTCGTAATTAATAATAATTAGTGATATGGTTGTTGTTAATGCAGTGATTCAAATTCGATCGATATGTTCATTTGAAGTTGTTGCGTGTTCGTAGATGAGCAGCAAGCGCAAAACAATTCAATGGAACAGGACGTCGACACGAGTAGAGAAGGAAACGCCGCGCCACTCGCTGGAAACGTCTCGGTCGAGCCTCAGGGCGACGATAGTGACGATAGTTTATGAAAACTATATGCAAGATTGTGTGCCGTGAAGAGAAACGAGGCGATATCATAAATGTGTCATGAATTTTCGGTCGATTGCTTTTCGTTCGCCGATGTAATGCTTGCAGAATCGATAAAAAGAATCACCAGTATGCGATCGTTGACTTCAGTTGAGTATTCGTAGCTCTGCGAATTGGTCGATACGATATACGATGTGATTCTCTTTCTTTCTTTCTCTCCCTCTCTCTCTCTCTCTCTTTCTCTCTCAGTGAAAAGAAATCATATTTATATATTATTTCCTTACACATATATTATCAAACTTTTTTCTTGTCCCACAGAGAGAGATTAGATTTTTATACATATATATATATAATATATGAATGTACACGGTGTGTTTCCTTACAATGACAAAAGATTCGCGTGTTCTATTTCCTCTCGACTTGTACATTTTGCGATTCAACTACTACTGTATATTTTTTAATTGTTTACCCATCTTTTTTGCATTTCTTTGCGCGATTCTGAATTGTGTTTCGTACTGTAATGTACATCAAGTCCTCTTAACATGACTTTGTTGACGGAGAAATGTTGATCGAGTTCGATTTTTTTTTTCTTTTAGCATAGAAAGAGAGAAAGGAAAGGGAGTTTAGAAAGCTCCGCGGACGAGGCATTAGAGATTTCGCCGTTTAATATAGAGACTGTATTACATCGCGGAAGAAGGAACGAATAACGTAATCGTAAAAAGCCACGTTGTATGTAGGTAGTGTAATTAATTATAATCGCTCGAGTAAGAAGAAAGTCTTGTGTAAATGTAAATTATTACTACTGTGTATTTACAAGCTATATGTGTTATTACTATTAGCGCCATCATTACTATTATTAATATTATTATTATTATTATTATTATTATTATTATTATTATTATTATTATTATTATTATTATTATTATTATTATTATCGTATGATTATCATTGTTGATTTAAATGATTATGAGATAAAATAATTGGCCGCTCGGCGTCGAAGTGGCCATTGGACGATCGTGCAATCTTCATCGTGAAATAAGATTCTTTGGTCGGTACATGTGGAAGAGCTTGTGGAACACCACAGTCGCGATTGTGGTGAATTTATTGATCATTGCAACTTACATTCGGCTTCGATCTCAATTTGAAAATTAGTATAAACCTGTCTCGCAGATGTTTGTAAAAATACACACACACAAACACGTACACGTACATATGAAACGCTCGTCGTGTTATTCCTAACCAATGTTCAATACCTACCAGTATTGAACAGGATTTTTTTGACGTTTCCGGCATATCCTTTTTTTCGTATTTACATCAAGTGTACAATGCAAATTGTATCGTCAGTCTCTCTCGAGCTCCGTTTTATTTTCCAAAGCAGAGAGATTCTTGCGCATACATTACTTCTAGAACAGGGGTGAGTATTACAGGGGTCCGTAATGCGTGTAACATGCCTGAAGAGAGGCACGTTAGAAAAAAATTGAAAATATAAAAAATGATCCCGTTTGTACAATATCCGAAGCTATACTTTGCTAAAATCTATTTTTTTACGCTTACGTAAACCGTCGACGTACTCAATATTTTTGTCGCGTGACAAAGATTTTGGTTTGAACAAAATGAACGTCGAGCTCTCAGTCAAAGAAGTTACATCTTTTGTCGCGTATTTGTCTCGGTTTGGAAGGAAAATGTTAAAACGCACACAGTTGTAAATAACGCGGCAAAATGGATCATTAAAATATTTTCAATTTTTACACCGGCAAGCTAGAGGAAAAGGTGGCCACCCTTGGTCTAGAGAAAGAGCGTATGTCTTATACTGTACATGTATCGCGCGTGATATTTTATATTGTACACGTAATTAAACGAAAGACACGAAAAAAGATGGACAAAGAATGCCGACTGAGAATTGTGTCGCACGCAGTGTCAGACGCACGCTTTTTATTTCCTCTGTTTCTTCATCTCTCTTTATTTTCACACTCAATACATCTATATGTATTTTTCTTCGCGCGACAATTTGTTTTTTTTTTTTTTTTTTTTTTTTTTTTTTTTTTTTTTTTTTTTACTAGACTTCTTTTTGTACTAGATATTTAAATGTAAGCGGCATGCGTGCGCGATTCATCCCACTTTATTATCTGACATATTTATTGTCGAGCGGTGATGACAAGTCACAGCTATCTTCCAAAGATTTTAGAAAACAACTATGCATATTATACATGTGATGTTTGCTCGTCTTTATCCAGTCTGCTTGATATAAAAAAGAAAAAAAAACCGAGGAAATTGAAGTCGGCAATCCTATTACTCGTTACACACGTATGTGCAAAATAAAGGCCTTGCACTTTTTACGAAAACGTACGATTTGCTGTTTTGTCGACCTGCATGATATGAAAACTAAAAAGATTTATAATATATGAGTAATATATATAAAAGAGAATAATATATATGTATATATATTTATATTAAAATCACACACGCACACACACTCATACAGACACGCAAGCTCACTGATTAAAAAATCTAAAAGCTCTTGCAAAGGGAATCATTAATCAAGATTTACAGACTTGTTAACGTAAGTAGCGAACTAATGAATCGAAAAGAGAACGTAATGCTTTTTTGGGAATTGTTGTGAAAATTTAAATGTTATTCTAAAAATTTAAGTGTTGATCTGAATTTATGCTTTTGTACTAATGTAAAGTTGCTTCTGAATTTAATGAGTTTAAATTTCGTTATCTCTTTTTCTAATCAGCCTCGAATAGACCTTGTCTAATTTTGTCAGCATCATGATGCACGACTCAGGTTTTATTTCTGGAATAACGTACGCATCTATTATTTTTCCGAACGAACACATACACACACATACATAAAAGAAGCAAACTAAACTAAAATTTATAATAATAAATTGCTTAAAATAATAATTGTTAATTATATATAAATAAATCATGAGTATGATATCGTTTTATATAAGCATGTGTTCAAATATTAATGTTATTAATAATAAAATACTCTTTATGTATTTATAAAGCGAATTTTATTTGCAGAAAGATTCCAGAAATATATCTGCTATTTTCTAATTTCAAGCAAGTTCGTTACTTAACAAATTGTATATAAAATAGTTAAAAGATTAACAGTTAACATCTGAACATTATTCTTCTTAATATTTTTTCGATGTGGTAAAACTCGTTGTCAATAAAAAATAACAATGTTCTGAACTGCTTCGAAAAAATCAACTACGTCTTGCGATAACACGTAGGATAACTAAATGTGTATCTTTATTAACGTCACACAATTGTGTAAATTACGAATTTTCTCTGATAAGTCTGTTGTTATGTCAGTAATATATTAACAGGCATTTAATCGACGAGAAAGAAATGCACTAGATGCTATAAGTGATAACTGATAAACAAATGTGTTTCTCGCGAAAGATTAGCTAAATATTGTTTAGAAAAATAGAATCAGCGATAAAAGAAATAGATCCATTGGATTTAACGAACATTTCTATGCGCAATGTAAATATCAATGTTTAAATATATTTTATGTCAGTAGTAATGTAGTACATAAAAATGTTTTGATGCAATAATAGATATCGTTGGATCTTTTACGGACAAAAAACGAAAAATATGTGACAAGTGAAGTAGAAAACATTCGATATAGTATATTTATAAATAGTATGTTTATTTTTTTCTATATTGTAACAAGATATAACAACAAATGTTGATGTTTTGTATAAATTTCGAAAATGTCAAGCTGGAGTAGAACAAATTGTTGAGCTTGATAACAATAAGGTCGATTATGTAATCGATAACGCAGATATCGCATGCGCATAGACAGTTCGAAAGTACAATGTTAGCGCATGGATCTCCCACTCAGTGGCCATACAGGCCATATCATACAATAGTTATTATGATATACGGCTTATAAGACCATCGTATGTGCTTTTATATTTTAGTTTCTTGTTACGGTGCAACAGAAATAATATCAAGTTTATGCAGAAAAAAAGAAATAACAGATTAACATTTTGAAAAGTGAATTTTATTTCTGGATTGTAGAAGTAGTGTGTGAAAATGGCCAGGAATTATTCGAACAGCGTGGAAACTGGTAAGTTAATAACTTTGTTTTTTTTTCTTAGCGCGGCAATTGAAAAATAATTTATGAAATTATTTAAGAGAAGTTTTTTTTTGTCTCTGTTCTCAAAAAGATTTAAGCACAAATATGTGATCGTTGTACAATTTTACGTTTATTTATTCATTTAAATATCATTTTAATTTGTTATACAGTACTTGGCAGTAAACCATTGTCCGAGCTCGGCAGAACGCTAACGCACGAGCATTTAGCTCTCGATTTTCGAAAGTTTTACGTAACGCCACCGAGACATATCAAACACATGCCCGACGGTAATAATCTGTCTCTCCATAACGTTGGATATCTTCGTCAGTATCCGTAAGTCGAATTGTATTATTTCTCTAAGTTTTGCAAAATGCGTAACTAAATTTTCTTAACGTTGTAACAATAATACGCTGTTAATATATTATTGTTTTTGCTAAATATTTTTTTTATACAAAGCTCAAACAAAAGAATTATTTCGTTGAAATTTAGCACGAGTAATTGATCGATTCTTGTATGTATATTAAGATTTTATTATCTACTAATTAAAAGACTGAATAATTTGATACCTACGTAACTATCTGAGCGCACATTTTTAATCAGATATAGCAACTTGTATAATCTGAAGTTTTGCGACGAAGACGCGGCAGAGGCTGTCAAAATAGACGTGGAATTGTACAAAGAAGCCGGCGGTGGAACCATCGTGGAGAATAGCAGCTACGGCTTGTACCGCAACATTCCTTTGATGATGCAAATAAGTCAGTCCACGGGTGTTAATGTAATTGCTGGAACTGGTATGTGGTTGCGTAATGTATCGGCATTTCTAATTGTGCGAATATTAAATCGCAATAAAATCAAAGACAACCATGTTTATTTCGTTGTTTAAAATATCTTCGATGAATCAGATTGTGATTTAAATTATGATCAGATTATTATTTAATTCGTTCAACTTCCTGCGTCTTTCAACTTTCGTAATTTGACAGCAACAATTGCAACATTTATAAAACTATAATAGAGAGAGATGCCATAAGAGCTGTGTAAAATGTAAAAAGAACTTATTATATATCTTTTGCGGCTTCACAGGATTTTACGTCGCCTGCATGCAACACGCATCAACGCTCAATATGACCAAAGAAGAGCTGTACGATCTAATGCATCACGAGTTGGAAGAAGGTTGCGTAGAGCATCCCGACGTAAAGGCGGGATGTGTCGGAGAAGTGGGCAGTTCTTGGCCGATTGAAGGTGCAGCTACACAAACAATTTACGTTATTTAATCGCGTACTAAAATTTTATGATTGAACACACACTTTTTGCGTTATGTTATATGTGAAAAAACTGTTAGATTTCGAGAAACGCGCCATTCGCGCGACCGGCGAGTTGCAAGAACAATTGCGTTGTTCCGTGAGCTTCCATCCCGGAAGAGACGCGTCCGCACCTGCGGAGATACTGCGGTTGTATCAAGAAGCCGGCGGAAATTCCGAAAAAGCGATCATGTCTCATATCGATCGTAAGATCTTATGTGAAAATCTGTTTTTGCATTCATTTCAAATTGAATTCGCAAATTAAACGAATTTCATGCATGTACAAGGTACTTTAAACGAGGAACAGCTCCTGGAGTTTGCCGACGCCACCAAATGTTACATTCAGTTTGATCTGTTTGGCGTCGAGTGCTCCTACTACCAGCTAAATCCTTTGGTCGCCATGCCGTCAGACGCGCAGCGTATCGACCTTATCGCTCTATTGAAAAAGGAAAATCAACTACATCGGGTTCTCATGAGTCACGATATTCATACCAAACATAGACTGGTACGCACATTTCACAAAAGTTATCCGATCGATCTTGTCGAATGGCATTTGCATTATTAAAATTTACTTGATACTAATTAAAAATTATTTAATTGTTGAAGATACATTTTGGTGGTCACGGATACTCCCACATCATGAATAACGTGGTGCCTGTCATGATAATCAGGGGCTTCACGACGGAAGAGATTGAACTGATGACGATTGAAAATCCCAAAAGATGGCTTACCCGACAATAATCTGTTGAACATACATAAATACAATAATAAAGTGATCTAAGGTACTTATAAGTTACTTATTGTTATACAGAGAAGTAAAAAATTTATATTTGCACGTGAATTTATGCACACTTTATTTTGCAAGTGATCGGAGTTAAAGGATCAAGTGTATGTGTGACGCATTCAGAGATATAACGGGACATATGATTGAGGAAAAATAAAGGATATAAGATAACAAGTATATTTTATTTATTCTACTGTACATACCAGCAATTTGTCGTCAAATAATAATACATTATATCTTATGAAATAATTTAAGAAAGAAATTACGATATTGACTCGCGAGCTTCGTAGCACATAAAGTTCATCCGATTTCGAACCGAAAAATTTAATATAACATTAACTATCGTAACTTATACAATTTAATAAACAACTTTATATAACATTCTAACTTATTTATATACATAACTGTATATATAAATAATTATACTATACAATAACTTATATAATTATATGACATCTTAATTCATATAACGTTAAATTAAATATAAATAAATATTTAAGTCTTTTTTCTACATTATTAAAAGATACATTTATGTTTTAGAGAATTTGTTTCTAAGAAAGATTTTATCTCTACTTATATTTTATCTTTAATTTATTTTTAGAGAGATAAAATCTGTCTTGAAAATAAAGTTTAATAAACTCTCTCTGTCTTTTGTTGCTATATTTAATTTTATAACAAAAGTTGTTTTTAAAAATTATTATGTATGAATATAAAAATTGTAGGGCTACACATAAAAATATGTTTGTCTTTTATTTTTATAAAGCAAAAGTTTACATGCTACATGCCTTTGGTATATAAAGTTTCAGTATAACATTTTATAAAAGAATAATTTATATGTAGTATTTATATGTATAATACTATTTTTTTAAACAAATTATAGGTACAAGGTATAAAAAAATTACGCAAACTGTGTTTCACAGATGCTATTGGTTATTGAGGACTAGTTTTCCTTCTTCTTCTTTTCTTCCTTTCTGTATCTTCTTCTTCTCGTAAGGAAATGTCTATTATCTCCTCAATTTTTTAACTTCAGCTCTCGATTCGACCTTTCACTGCTCTTCCTGGAATTGCGAACTTCTCACAGGACTCATAGCAATCGAGACAGTCGACACCATCGTTTTGCTGAAGTCTTTCGAGTAGTCTGCGGTCGACACACAAAAAAATATCAATATTACATTCTTTTTTTTTCATTGACGACTGACATTTTCATCTTTGCGTTAGAGATACGCAAGAAGCGATAATCAAATAATTGTTTTCTTATCCAATACATGCAGAAGCGTCGGCAAAGCAGACTACATTCACAAGTAACGACGGTTATTCGATGAGATGTAAAACCACACGTGAAAAAAAAGAAAATTAAAATGCTGTAATAAAATTATATATAATCACTTACGCGATGAGTAAAAAGAGGAAATCACACGTTTGATAAAGAGCAAGCAACAACGGAAAGTGGCTGACATAGTAAATAAATTATCCATTAGAAAGCAATGATCTTAGAGGATAAATCAAGGAATAATTCATTCAACAAACCAAAAACGTCAGTACACATTTGTTAATAACATTAATTAAGGTGCAATATATACCTCAGTGCAACGATTGGTTCGACGTCGTTCGCTCGTCTGAGCTTCATTCACGGATGAGGCTTGGACAACATGTTAGTCAAGGAAACGTTGACGATTAAAAAGATACGCAATATCAATCGACATGTTAGCACATATATGTACACTGATCTGTGTGCCGAGTATAGCGACAGTAAAAAAAAAAAAAAAAAAAAAAAAAAAAAAAAAAAAGAAAGAAAAGCAGGAAACTTCTGGTGCCCTTGACTTACGAAGTGAGCGAGTGGTCGCTTAGCTCGCGCGCTCGGTCAGAGCTTGGTGAGAGTTACCGCGTCACGTTGCTTGAAGTTACCTTGGGCGAGGTCCTGCCGATTATGGGCCTGAAGACCGCCACCGGGTGCACTGCTCCCGAACGGCGTCAAGCTCATCCTTAACCACGAGCAGCCGACGACACCGGCGTACGCCTGTCTGTACTGTTTGTTCATGATCACGTAGATGATCGGGTTCACGCACGATGCGAAGTACAGGAGCAGATATCCCAGAACGTGACACTCTGAAACGATTAGAACATTTATTTAATTGAAAAATTTTCGAGTTACCGCAGTTTATTGTCGATTCACTTGCATCAAAAGCTGCAGCGCCGAAAAAAATGTTTCTTCAATTATTTCTTATTATTTAAATTCTTATTTGACTAAGTAATAAATTTCTCTTTACCGGGACATCTGACCTCCGTGTCAGCCACCTTCACAATAGTGATCGGTAGATAACACGCGAGGAAGCTGAGGAAGATCGCCAGCACCATTTTCGTGATCCTCCACTCACTGCGCTTCTGCTTGAGCTCGCGAATGTCTCGTCCGGGCGCGTGGGGCGACTTTATTGTCGGTCCGGCATGCTTCCGCATTCTCGATTCTGATCTGCGAACGTTAATCAGATTTTAAACGTTCCGATAAGACGATGGGAAACATGTTAGATTTGCAAATTTCGTAAAATTACTTGTGCACCACCCAAAATATCCTGGCGTAACAACCAACAATTACCACGCAGGGTATCAGAAATCCCATTATGAAGAGGAACGTCTTGGGCGTGTGACCCTGTCGATCCTTGACGATGGAGCAGGTCCCCAGATTGGAGTCGTAGGCGAATTTACCTTGTAAGAAAAGTTGTGAGCAAATAATAAGTAACAAATAACAAAATATAAACATATCTGTACATATGTGTAGTCTATCAGTCAAAATTAAAAAATCACTAATAAGATGTTAAATAATAAGACATTAATCAAGAGAGTTTACCCCACGCTGATAATAACGTAGGTATCAGAATCCCGTAAGAGAAGAACCAACAGAAGAGTATCATCGCGGCTATCCAGTATTTTTTATAAACTTTGTTGTATATGGCATGATGCGCTATCATGATGTATCTGCAAATAGCGAATTGCATATTTTTCTATGTCAATTTTTGTGCACATTATATTTTTAAAGCAAAATGAAATCGAAATTCGATGAAATGTATAATAGAATTGTTTTTAGATTACGTACTCGTTGAAGCAAAGAGTTAAATAAAGAATGAAAAGGAAACAAACACACCTGTTGATAGTAATAGCCGCGACGGACAAGAGGCTGACTCCGACGTTTCCGTACCTCAAGAAGGGCACGATAACGCAGAAAAATCGTATGTCCGCCCAACTGGCATTGATAAATCTGATAGAATCGAACGGTAGCACCAGCAGGCAGAACACAAAGTCTGCTATGCACAAGCTATGCCATTGAGAGAAGGTTTTTTACATTAGAAATGATGTAATATATTTGCATAAGATAATCGCAAAGCGTGTGACACGCACTGTTATGCTAACTTTTTAATGTACGTAAGCGTACATCAATTATTTTGCAAACTTGGATAAAATAATTATAATAGCAAGAAATTAATTTTATAATTTGACATTAATTTAAATTCAATTTTTCCTTGACAGCATTTTCTTTGAAATTTTCCATCTTTGGAAACATCATGCGTTTCTCTTTTATTATGTTACTGTTGTACGAATTTACAAATTACTGCAATTATTAGATGAAATTAAATATTTGACATCTAATTTGCTCAAATTGACTTTTTAATATTATTTAAATTCTGTGCGATATTGAAAGTTGACAAATCATTTACCGATTAATTTAAAAAATGTTTAATTGTTTTGTACCTTATGATAAAAGCTGCCGCGACGTTGCGAACTTTCGGGTATTTGCACAAAGCAACGATTGTTAAAAGATTACCGACTACACCAACAACCATAATAACGATCGCCACCAGTGCCGCGAAAATCCTCAGAGGCTTCGGAAATCTGCGAATAAACCGACAATCGTGAAACATCTCATTTTTTAAATATCAGATATAAACGTCGCGAGAGATACGTTACCTCGACAGCTCCGAGTCGACGATAGTTTGCGTAGCGTTGACAGCAACTTGCGACAACCACATGCTTGTGCCGTCCATCATTTTAGCCGTGCCGAAAGTGTCGAGGCTCTGATCCAACAATTCCATTTGGCCTCGACCGACCTCGAAGACCTATCGACATTCGCAAAAGAGCGGGGAAGAGTAGAATTACATATTCGACCTGCGTTCTTTTACGAACGGATGACTAAAGCAAATGACTAAGTCGCACGACAGACACTTTGTCACGTGTCAAAATCGACATTGAAATTAATATCTCAAGCTATTCGTCTGGAAAGAGAATATTCCTGCATTGGAATTCGCAAGTTTAACAAAAGGAAACCGGAGTCTGAGAAGCAATGCAAATGTTCGGTGATTAATTGCGGTCGTAAGTGCGTCTGTGATATACGTAATTGCGCCATTATCGCAAAAGGGACAAACGTGGAAGTTCCACGAGGAGAAAACTATAATCTGGAATTCCGCGACGGCTCGTGACAAAGCGGATGTGTTCCAAAGCGCAGTTTCCTCTTATCGCGCGCGGATTAGTTTGTCTCGTTTATTAAATTTCAAGAAGAAAACAAGTGACATACATTTGATTTGTATTAGAAAGAGAACCGACCGTCGAATTACCGAGATTCAAAAATGAAGAACACGCGATTGCAACGCGGTGACGCGTAGGACGTTTGACATCATGCAAATTCCGCGCGCGCGAGCGCGCAAGACGCATTAGAATAATTCACCGTGGCGAAGAAAGAACATAAGAAGACATGAGAATTCATTATTATTTATAGGCTCCGCACACGACGACAAAAGGCAGCAACGCGACGGAAATGGGTTGTCCGGCGGATTTATGCGGAACGCGCGACTTACATATCTTGCTAATTCTCTCGGATATCTTTCAGCACGTCTTAAACTGCCGACGTAAACACACACGACATTACACATATCAGTTCAAGCTATTTCATGTAGACATAGAGACAGTATCTCACTAACGTATTTTAAATTATACAAAGAAGTAAATGTCGCTTAGCACCCACCAATTATCGCTGCACATTAAGATAAGATTCAAACTCTTCGAGTAATCGACATTCCATAGAGTTTCATTTAATGTTTATTTACATTCTTATAAAGATATTTGTCTAAAACGTTGGCATAGCGCAGGATGCAGTCCGATAAAAAGAAACTCGGCGAGCAACTAAATATTTAAATTATCAAAACGAGTTTTGATTGCGGAAGATAAAACTCGCACGTGACATTTCGATATTTTGCATATCGAAATATTCACATCTATTGTTTTAGGTGTTCGAAATAATTCTCATGTTTTGCGCGTACAAAAACCTATAAAAGTCGCAATTTTTTCTCTCTCTCTCTCTCTCTCTCTCTCTCTTTGAAATTTTGTTACAAATATAGAAATAATACACATTTATTTGCATCAGAAATCGCATGTAAAAAAACAGAATAGAACTGCAAAATTTATATTTTATCGATCGGCGATCGTGCGATCTGTAGCGCGCGAACGTATGGTTGCGCAGGGTGCGCTGAATTTTGTAAACTGGAGTCAAGCTGCGGTGCATTAACCCCGATTGAGCTTAATTAAGGGAAATTAACGGGACACCCGGTACTAGACGTCCCCTCGCGACAAAAAAAGCGATGAAAGCCACGGAAGACATGGGAACGCACCAACAACGCGTTGGCTGCGCACGTCGTTAGTTTCGGTTCATCACCAAAAAATTGTGATTAAAAAACCCGACGTCATTATAATCGTATTGAATAATACCGACTTTTCTTAATGACCAAAATTATTTTCAAATTTAAGAACTTGCTCCGCGCATTATTTTAATTTATATTTGAAGAAACCACGATTTGAGAAATGGTCGCGTTTATTCGAATCCGTCAAGAATGATAGTGTTCAACTTCCGCAAAGGCATATATTTGACTTTTTTTTATCAGTCCGATAAGAACGAAGTGTGAAATCGGTGTCGCTCGCTGACGAAAGAAAGAAGACGCGAAAAACCGCGAGCATTTATATTATTTCTCGTTCTGTGGAAGTTCTCGGTGACGAACTGACGTCACCGAATGATTTCCGTGTTAATCACGCGACGAACGGCAATGAATGAGTCAAGTTGAGTCACGGTGAAAGTGCCTAGGTCGAGAATCGGTCGGTGCGCGAATTGTGCGATCGGTCGTGCATAGCGTATATATATCGTTGCATCTCTCGATCGAGAGCGCTTTTAACTCTTTGTTTGCGCGAACTTATGTGTTTATTAATGACTCAGCAAACGAAGGACTTAATTTTTTTAGTTTTTTTCACGCGAAAATAATTAAAATAGCAAATGCATAAGATAAACATCGAGTGCGAAGAATAAACGAATTAAATGCAGGTCGTTGAAAGACGCGATCGAGACGCAGCGCACATACTCTCGTATCCCGCCCACGGGAGCACCACGTGCTGTGGATTGTCAACTGTCTGCACGTGCGGCACGAAACATGTGTTGTATGCTGTTTCACACATTGCGTATTTAGCGCTAAATATGCTATCCGATGAGCGCGATATCGCGCAACACAAGAGAGAGAGAGAGAGAGAGAGAGAGAGAAAACGTTGCGGAATTTTTTACAAGTGCGTGAATTTTTACGTAACAATTTTTATAAAATAATTTTTAATAGATTACACAATTGGAAAACCTTGAAAAATTATTTTTCTGTAAGATGATTTTGATTTTTCGACGCGTAATTAAGCGCACGTTTTAATTATGTATAAACTTTTTACAATCATCACGAAAGATTTGAGAAGATTCACTTTTACGCTGCGACTTTCGGTACGTAGCCAAAGCTAATTGAACACCTACTGCACGCGTCATAATTCTCTCCAAGTCACGTTTCTAAATTGCTCGCGTGAAGATCATCGGTTGAGACGCGCCGCGAGTTTTTGTTCCTCA
The DNA here is from genome assembly GCA_014825475.1 of Pseudomyrmex flavicornis. Classification (NCBI taxonomy): domain Eukaryota; kingdom Metazoa; phylum Arthropoda; class Insecta; order Hymenoptera; family Formicidae; genus Pseudomyrmex; species Pseudomyrmex flavicornis. Next base: position 59,150 of record QVNW01000259.1, read on the forward strand.
TATACTCGGTTCCTCAGGATTCGCAGACCACTGCCGCCCTTGAGAGATTGGAGGGTGATTCATACGAATAAAACTCGCGATTACAATCGGACAGAATATCTTCCGAAGACTCTTAATTACTAGCGTTAATTATTTCATTAACTATCTAAGTAAAACTTTATTTTATTAATTATCTAAGTAAAAATATGTCGATCGATTCGTTATTACAAAGAAATTTGATTACTATATACACCCGAGTAGCTTCCCACTTTGTATTAAAATTATTTAAAAAAGACAACTAAAGAGAACATAAAAAACAGCTAATTATCATCACCTGAAAAACAGCTAATTATCACTTACCGCTCTCGCGTTGATTCTTCTTACTTCAGAGACCAGTCATTAGCAAAGTCTCGTTTCGCTCAGATTCGCTATCACTCCCAAAACTTTACTAGAAAATCACAAGTCTTGGTTTTACTTTATTCAAAGCCTTTTGCGATTCCTAGAAGTTAACGCGAGCAGTTTATGAAAAATAATATTTCATTTGAGAAGAACTCTTTTGCTTCTCAAGAAATGTATTTTTCCAGGCAAACTCTATTTGTGATGACTCTTTTCCGAGTTTATTCTCGATCGCGGGGGACCGGACTCACGGGGGAAACCATCACCAGCGCGCACGATGCCGGTGTCGCGCGCGGGACAACACTGTGCGTCAGCGTTACCGTGGATGGACTACTGCTTACCCAGCATTCCGTCAGATTGTTACATGCACACGCTGCTGTGCGTAGATACGGGCCCCGCGGATAGTAGGCGACCGCAGGAAGAGAAGGAGGTGGTAGAAAAAAGAGAGAAGGGAAAGTGAGCAACGACGAGGCTCTCTCGGTGTGGGCTCTCGATGACGAACGTCATCATTGGTAAGCGGTGCGAGGGCGCATCTGCACCCAAGGGGACCTAGTTGACCCTTTTCTCTCGCTCGTACCACACAGAGCTCTGCTCATTTTCCCAAATTGCACGGAACTCGTCGCTGCTGTTGCGACACGTCGCGTTCTCTACATTCGCGCAGAGATAATTTTTTTTTTTATTATCGGAGACGAACGTTGATGTGAGAGCATTTCTGATAATTTAGTGCGAAACCGTGACGAGTCCGTTCAGATAAGAAAAATGTTTCGGGTTACGTCTTATCGACATTCTTCCCGCAGGTCGAAGCATGTCGGATATTTACGCGTCCAAAGCGGATTACACTTCGGATTTTATCTTCAGACAGTTCTGGATATTTTCATGCCGCAGTTGTCAGTTACTAAGAGCAAACATTTCCAACAATAATCAAGAAGATAAAAGTAAAATATCTTTCTTCGATGTTGCTTTAACATCTCGTAAACCAACACGACGCGCGCGTTTTCCTCTTTTTTTATCTTTATCCAACTCCTCATAGCATGAATCACAATCATCATGCGTAAATCTCCTATCGATATATGCGAAAACATTGCAAATTCTGCGAACCGATGACCGTCCGAACGGATAATCTAAATCTACTTTCATTAGGAATGAGAAATGGAGAAGAGTGACCGGTTAGTCATTTCTCGAAGCTTTTCTTGCCGAATGAATGATATTAGTAGAGAAGAAGAGATCGTCTAAAGACATTTATTTATTTTATTTTTTTAAATTAAAATAAATATACACATTACATATATAATATAAAAATCAATTATATTATTTATATCTTGAAATTGCAAGCCACGGCTCTCGACCGGTTTTATTTTAATTGATGAATCTGCGTCGAGAAGATATTTATACTCGAATGCAAACCGCAAGAGGCTACTCACGATCGCCAATAAGATCTCATCACGATCCTCTCTCATTCTTAATACCGCGGTTGTACACACAGTGTTTATTACGTAAGCAACTGAAGAGGGGAGAGAGAGAGAGAGAGAGAGAGGCTGAAGAGTGAATTAACTTCAACGAAGTGGAAGCCGACTGGCTGTATTAATTGGAATGACTAAATCGAACATCTCTTTCGTTTGGATTCACGAGTCATGGTGCAGAGCCGACCCGCATCTACAATCGCGCTCCATTGTCCCGAATTGAATTCGGTCGCTCGAATCTCCCGCTCTTCTTTCTATCCTGAAAACGAAACAAAACAATAAATGTTATTTATATAAAGAAGATAATTATTTAATAATATCATTTTATTGGCATCTCGCGTTTAACAATAGTACGTGAATTTAATACATTCACCGGACACGTTTTTCTGTATGTGTTTATAGATACGCCAGAATAATTTAACAGAGAAAATAAAAACTCGCAAAAAGTCGTACCCCTGTGATTCTTGTACTCGTTGTCTCAAATATAAAGAGCACTCCTGCGGGAAAAATTCACTTCCGACTCGCTCGCTTCCGCTCGCGTTTGTACGCAGCTGTGGACTCTCTCCCTACGTACGACGACCACTGCTAACAAAATGCAATTATTTTTAAAAAGGATGTAGGGACGCTCGCTTAGTTTCCAGGGGACGGGATCTAGCAAGTGTCACATCGACGATAAAACAAACACATAGGGTTGGCTATGTAATGTTCGTCACTTTTGTTATTACATGAACGGTAGCACGTGTGCAGCTTACCGATTTATTTAATGAATTAATAAAAGAATCGACAAAAAATAATCCATTTTCATCTAATTTCTTTTAATTTAAAAGATATAGTTGAATGCATTTGTTTTCTTCAAAAAGTCTCGCTCGTGCAAAAGACATCTCTTCTCATTTCGATGAAAGCAGAATCGATCTTCATCTCGGGAAAATCTCGCGCGATTTTACACACAAAGTCAAATGGGGCGCAAGCGCAGTCTCCGCGAAAAGTACTTGTACTCTTAATAATTCCGCCAGTTCACTCGCAAATTTGGCCAGATTCGCATCGTGTTTGCGAATCAACACATCTCGCTACCTCTCTGTGTGTCTTTATTACAAACTTCCGAGAACGCAGACTTGAATAACGTCGCGTCGTACACGTGTTTTCTCATTAAATTTCAGTGATCAACAAAATTTACCAAAAAAAAAAAAAAAAACTGCAATAAGTGAGATCAACATTTGTAAGTTCAACGGAATGTCGAGATCAAGATGATTGTTAACAAGAAGAATTTAAAAACATGATGACTAATGTCATTTCAGCCTCAGGAGCAACAAAAAAAGATCGTCGCAGGAAATACAAATTTTATTGTCGATGATCGCCATCGATGAGTCCCAAAAGTGTTTTACGTTGTCACGAAGGGTAAACGCAGCACTGCAAAACACAATCACGTGAGGATTAGATTCAAATTTTTCAAATATACAATTTTCTTCTAAGCTAAGAGATCATCCAAATACTTTAAATTACAAAAGATGGAGGATATTACACGTATATATTGTTTTTAATATTGAAAGAAATATTTTTTTCTTTTTTATCATCAAACTCTCGATGATCCACCCAGCTGTGGATCGCGAGAAACCGACGCGGACTAGAAACGTCCGAAAGTTTATGCCCAGACGAAAGAGTTTATCGTTTCGGGCGGCGAAAATAGATTTCTGCTCCTGTTCGACGTTGTATGTGGAGAAAAAAAAAAGAAGCGCTGAATCAATATGCGTGTACACAGGACCCAGACAGCGTGTGTGAGTGGAAATTTGCGATTTCGAGACGAGACGACAACACGTGCGTGTCTCGCCGTCTAATGGGCGGTCATAATTTACGGAGAGCGAAACGGAATCGAAAAGATACACAGAAAGAAATAAATGAAGCACACAATAAAAATATAGAATTATACTCACATCCGATGTGTTTATAAAGTAAACACATCGAAAAGAGAAAAATAAAAATTATATATTTTTATAAATACGTTTGAATCCCTACAAACGGTTTTATTGCAAATTGTTTTTCTCATTTAGTTACGAATACGCTTTATAAACAGTATATGTACAATTTAAGAAAATATTTGACAATATCCTCAAATAACGGCGTAAATAACCATCTTTTTTTGTGTTTCACCTAAACTATATATTTTTAAATAATTCTTTTTCAAAATTCGAAATCTCTGCTTCACATGTGAGAAGCAGAATGTGAACCACCCGCGATTCTACGGCCCTGACGCGACCACGTTACTCCGGGCGAGAGTTGAGCTTTCCGCAGATGTTGGAGTGAGATATTGGTGGATGGCGAGCAACGAAACGCACACCTGGCGCAACGGCAGCGGCGACGTGGCGATCGAGGAGGTGCTGCAGGATCCGGGATCTGTGATCCTCTTCGTCGGCTATCCACGGTGGCTGCTGCACTTCGCCGCCGTCTGCTGCGTAATCTTCATGCTGATCGGTATCCCGGGAAATTTCATCACGGTGCTCGCGTTGTTTCGCACAAAAAAGGTAACTGAGATTGTGCATGTCTATTTGCGCAACGAATTGTTAAAAAGAAGAACATCTTAAAGAAAGAGAAAGACTTAAAGTTTTTCTTCTAACAAAGAGAAAAATTTATTATTTCCCGCTTTCGTGCGAAGTGCGCAAACGTTTCTTTTGTAAAACGTCCGTAAACGTCGTTTCGTCTGACTTGCCTGACAATTTTCGACGACTTTTCTGCTCGGAAGAGCTTTTAAACGTGCCGTAATCAAGTCGTCGTCGTGTGTGTTGCACCGTGACTTCTACTCGAGTTTCCGGCGCGCACAGAAATCTCAAAAGCAATCCGAGTGGTTTACCTCGACTCATTATACCTCTTTAGACTTACTTGAGACGCTCATCGCGACAATAATGAATAAAGATGATAACTTTGTCGGTCGAGATTGAATCAGACGAAAGAGGCGTTATTTCTCGGAATGTAATAGAAAGAGACGACGAAAGAAGACGAAATCTTTCAATTGCGCGTTTTGTGTCGAACGAATGTGACGAGCCCATTAAATGCGCGGAGTTCGCTGGATACGATTTTGCAGCTTGCTTTTGACAAAAATCGACATCGCGTTTAACTTAGAAATCGATTGAACGGAAATCCCCGAGCGCGCGCGTAAGAATTCTGTGTTTTCACGAAAGTTCACGTTCGCCGCACCGATATAATGAACGAGCTAGATTTAAATCGGGAAGTCTATATCAATTCCATTGCGTTTGTGAGATTTTAAAGAGAACGAGAGAAAAACCGAATTTATTCGGTCTAGTCAAACGAGCCGACTCTTTCATGGGCTATTGAATATTCATTAATTATAATTTATATCGTGGAATATAATTAAATTTTGTTTACAAGACGAATAAAATATATATGGAAATAAAAAAAAACCAACTCAATACTTTTGCAATTATTACTCTCGTTGTTTTAATAATACATTTGTGCAATTGTGCGTGGTTTGCAATTTTGTGTTTACAGCTGAAAAATGCCACCGCGGTTTTCATCATGAATCTCTCCGTATCAGATTTGATGTTTTGCTGCTTCAATCTGCCGCTCGCAACCTCGACGTTCTGGCACGGTTCGTGGCTGCACGGGCCTCTTCTCTGTCGATTGTTTCCGCTTTTGAGATACGGCCTCGTTGCGGTCAGCCTCTTCAGCGTTCTCGCGATCACGATCAATCGCTACGTCATGATCGGTCATCCTAGTCTCTATCCCGTGTAAGTAGGACCTTCCTACTTCAAACAAAAACAAACTCATATTTTTTAAATATATTTAACACTGTTTTTTAGATTGTATAAAACCAAGTATTTAATACCGATGGTCCTGACGACATGGATCGCCGCTTTCGGTTTGTTAATTGTCACGTGGCTCGAGCGATTCGGACGTTTCGGATTGGATCCCGTTATCGGATCTTGCTCGATCCTGCCGGACGTGAACGGCAGAAGCCCGAAAGAATTTCTCTTCGTTCTCGCATTTTTAATACCTTGCCTCGCGATTATCGTCTGCTACGCCAGGATTTTCTACATCGTTCGCGAGACCGCCAGGAAACGCAGAGGCAGAAACAAGATGTTTAAAATGGAACCGATGGAAGTCAGTCATGATGTGAGATCTGCTTGTTGTTGTAATAAAAGAGTTTACAAGGATATTATAAAATAAAATATATAACGTATGTGTATGATATTGTTATCTTCGATCATTGTTCCAGCAAGGATCTTCGTCCACGAAAAACCAGGAAGAAGAGCTTTCGGTCCTCAGCATCGCTCCGATGCAAGCGATTGTCGCTCGCGAGGACGAAGAAACGGATTTCGAATTAGCGTTCGTCAACGAGATATCGTCCTCGGGCTTCGAGCAGTCGATACACGATCAACAAGAAGCGAACCACGTGACGAAATTGACGGACGATCTAACGAACGCTGACGATCCGAACTCCGATTATGACGCAGTTTGCGCGAGCTTGTTATTGAAGAACATACCGTTCGTGGACGAACACGAGGACTCGGACTTCACGGAGACGAAGTTGTTTTTAAACAGAAACCAGAACGAACCGCAACAAAAATCGTCGAGAAACTCGCGCGGACGACTCGAGAAGCTGGCCAGTCGCGCGTCCTTCATCGTGGAGTCTTCGTTGCAGAGAATCGCCGGTGGCGATCGGCCCGGCGACGTCCGCGCGTCTTCATCGTCCGAACGATCTCCCGTGAAAAACGACAAACCGTTTCGCAGGGAGTCGAAGTTCAAGACCGTCGACAGAACGTCGCGAGTCAATGGCGGCGTCGTATCGCCCAGAATGTCCGCCAAGGATCGGAAACTGTTGCAGATGATCCTCGTGATATTCTCGTCATTTCTCGTTTGCTATCTGCCGATCACGATCACGAAACTCTTCCACGCCGTGATCGACTGGCGCGGTTTCAACATCGCCGGTTACCTTCTTATCTATCTTACGACCTGCATCAATCCCGTTATCTACGTTGTGATGAGCTCCGAGTACAGGAGCGCGTATAAATACGTGTTGCTGTGCAAGCGCGAGCGGATGATGAGCAAGAGAAGATCGCCGGGTTTGCTGACGCCTAGCTGAGCGCGTATGAAATAATTAGACAGGTGGTAATAAACAAGTACAGAGATTTATATAAGAGATAAATGTGAGGTACAACTGTGTACTTAATACATATACGTGTTATAAATAGAAAATTTAAATTCTCTTAACATTCTTAACGCTCTAACTCGAAGTACAGTATTGCTTGTCTCGATAATTAAAGAGCGCAATGTACATTAAATAGAAGAGATATACTTACAAAGATTTGTTTGTAGTCGCGTGTAGTTGGACGCAATAGTCGTCAATATTCTTGTCCCTATCTACTACTTAAAAAATAACTGGATACTTACTTCGTTTACTTAAACAATTTCTCATCGTTAAGATTGTACTGTTCGTATCTTTTTTTTTTGTCAGCGGTCTTGAGCTCTTCTTGCATATCTACGTGTCACAGTCAATTTGGTAGAATATCTTAAGATCTGACTACTCTTTTTGTTTACATGTTTAAAAAAATACTTGTTGATCATCTTAATAGTTGCGAATAAATAACGCAACTATTAAAGTGTATAAAGCATCCTTCCTATAAAAGTTAATAAATCGCTACTTTGTGCTGTACATACGTATGCATACATTGCCGAAAGCTTCGTGAATAGTTTAACACTTTTACAATGAGGTAGTTTACATTAATTAACTCTAGTTACACACGTACAAGAGACGCATTGAATCTTATCTTACAATTCTTATCTATACACACACGGAAAATAGACTTGCTAGAATAGTAAGAAAATGAGTTGCTGACGATTCGTTGACAAAATATTCAGTAGAATAAATTTTTCTTGCTGGTCATATAATAGCAAAACTTTCTTCCGTGTATTCAAATTCGATATTTCCTAAGAAAAAAAAAAGAAATTTGTTAAATAAATAAATTCGTGTTTCCTGTTGATCGATAAATCGCTAGAAGCTGACAATTCAAGAAATTGACAAAACCTCGGCCTCTTTTAACTCTTTTGATGTGTGTGTTGCGTCACAAAAGAATGCTTGTTTATTCTGTTAATTGCAGCTTACTTGAGAAAACTTCTTTTCAATTATTTATATTAAAAATAATTTTAATAGAAAAATATATTCGAAGATAAAAGAAGTTTTTCGCGATTATAAAATATCGATATCAACTTTTCGCTGTAATTCAGCGTTCAATTTCTGTCGAGATTAGGCGGCACCGACGCCGATATCGTGCTGATGTTCATGCCAGGCGGCCAGCTCTTCTTCTCGCCGCCACTCCCGGCTTCTTTCGGCGTCACCTTCGTGATCTCCAGTTTGCCGCTGTCGCGATTCTTGTACTGCAACACGCCGGCCGCGGCCATCATACCGATCCCACCGAGCACCATTAGCCACTTCAAAAAACTGCAATAAAAAAATATGCGATGTTCGGCGCTTAGTCGCATACGAGAGAGAGAACACTTAGCAAAGTGTCAATCGCATCGATACTCACCCTACGGCCGCCTGTGCCTTGAACACCACCTTCACCTTGTTGACGAACTCGTCGGCGAGGAGTATTCCTTCCTCCACCCAGAACAGCGGTAGCAACGCCTCGGGGAAGTTCTTCATCAGCTTGATCTTCGGCACCGGTTGTATGAACATGTTGAACTGCAGCCGTTTGTGGGCGCGTATCGGCGTGGCTGTCATCGGCTCGAAATCCATATCGATTTCGTGCTCCTCCTGATCCATCGCGTAAACAGTCATCAGATGTGTAAATATGAACAATTCTCAGTATTTTTTAAGATGCAGTTTTTAAATATTAATTCTCTTAACTTCACATAAATATTTTTGTTACAATTCTTTAAGTAAATGTGTTCAGCCAGGTGGTGCTTGTTCCGGAACATTGGAATACTCATCGATTATCTGAATTTTATTACCTGATTCGGATGTAAACCCTCCACCATTGACAAGTACGTCCCGTCGGTGTCGTAAAAGTGCGGCAGAGACCCGATGATGGGCGCGCCCAGACACTTGGTCAAGTCGTACAGGTTCTTCGTCAGGCAGGTTTCCGGTGTCGGACAAAAGCACTTCTCCATGGGATTCGTGCTCATATCTCCCAGATCCGCCGTGTAATGCAGAGTGTTGATACCTGAACACGTATGGAATTATTTTCTAAATGTCATAGCAAAATTAACGCTTCTGCTCGTTTTTTTTTTTTGTTACACTTTTACAAAAGTTACCTTTGACCTTGCTGTGATATCTGTAACGCGCGCTGAGACTCCGACAGATCTCGTATCCGAACGAGGTGATGTCGTCGTCCGGACCGAACAGGGGCGGAAAGATCGTCGAGTCGGTGCCGTTGAAGGCGTTGCAGTGGTCCTCCGGCCAGATGTCCAGCGCGGGTTTGCCGTCGAACTCCAGGACGCGGCCGACGTCTTTGTAATTCTTTTTGCCGCGCAGCACCTTCAGACGCTCCGGCATGAGAGTGCCGTTTTTCTGTGAGATACAGAATTGCAATCTTATTCGCGCGCGATATTTTCATATTATTTATTCTCTTTTCTCGCGTTTGATTGAAACGATTGTGATGTAGCGAAACAACGTTTACTACTCGCTCGTCTTTATTGCGTGACGCGCTTCTTTTTCAGCATATAAGTAGACCGATCGTTTGTCCATTCATTAAATTATTCCCGAGAGAAGCTAGAAATTTTCGCAGCACCGACTCTTAGTAACGCGATTGCCACTTACCCCGCCGAAAATAGAAAACTTGTATCGATCCTCGCCATCCGGTACTAGATCCTTCGCTTCCGTCTTGAGCACGTTGCACACCGCCGATCCGGCAAAGTCCTTCACCGTGCAATCGACGGGCAGACCGTCGAAAAGAATTTCCCTGGCTTTGGCTCGCACAAATATCGAGTCCGGCTTGTGGAAGATGCTGTCGATCGCTTTGCCTGTGTGTAAAAAAATTTACTAAAAAAATGCACTAAGAAGAGAAAGTAATTAAAAAGCGTCGTAAAAGAAAGTAATTAAAAAATAAAATATATACTCGCGATTAACTCGAAAAATTCTAATGACACTTTTGCGCGTTTTTCGCAAACACAATTGCTGTGAGTTTTTGAACAATCGAAAACCACCAACTAATCGTCGGTACGGCGGGAAAATATCGCGAGACGATGGTATAAGTAATTTATGTTCTTGCGCACGTAGGTGTGCCACACACGCTATAGAAATTATATCTCACGTTCCACTTTAAACCTTTCGTTATTATGTTATAGGCCGCGACTTCGATCCTGTGCGCGCGAAACCGGCCGATACGTAACCGCAATCGATACGCGACATTGAGAAGAAAAAAATGCGATACCGCCGTGCGCGTAAATCGCGCCATTACGCACCGATAATCCCGATCGCGGCCGGTTTCTCTCTCAGGCCGGTCGCCACCATGCCGAGCATCATCAGATGCGGGAACACCATGTCCTCCTCGCCCGTCAGACCGTTGCTTCTCTTGGGATTGAAGAACCACGTCGCCTTTATGCTGTACTCAACGCTGTCCTCATCTTCTCGATCGACGAGGTCCACCTTTATCTTGTACTCACTAAAGAAGGGAGAGAAAAGAATTTGATTAAATAAGATCAAAATGTAGAAACACATTAATTTGTGATACTTCGTGTCTTTATGATTGCGCAAATGATTTACTCGTAAAAAAACGGTCCGATTTCTTGCAACTTGGGCTTTTGGCCCTCCTTGATCTCATCGGGATTAGTCACGTTGAACAGATAGACCTTGAAGTCCAACGGCAACGGAAAGTTCGACCACATCTCGCGCATCTCGCTGCCCGGTTTCAGCGCGATAGCCTGGTTAACACATTAAGCAACTCGATTATTGTTGCACAAAAAGCATTCGCAATTTTCTCCTTGTATAAACGCTCGCAAATTCTTGTAGTTTTATGACATGTGCATTTTCTCCTCTTAAAGCAGTTTGAACGCGAGTTCTTTAATTTTTGTCGGGTTTATTTTTAATATTAAAAAATACGCACAAATTTGACATCAAGAAAATTTAAAATTATCGAAAAATTCACATGCCGAAAAAAATCTACGTAAATTGTAATCTTAGCGCAGTCGCGGAAATAAAGTAAATGCAGACAGCGAGACGCAACGCAACGAATAGCCATTAATTCTATTATTTTTGAATAAAAGAACACAATATCAACATAATAATACGTTGTAATAACGTGACAGCAAGGTTCAAAAATCCCACGGCACACATATATACTTTCCGCGGGATGACTCGAACGTTTTCGCGATATTCGGCAAAGCTGTACACGGAAAACAAATTTATTAAGCTTAGCAAATTTTTCTTGCTGGTCATGTAGTAATTAATCTTCTTGTTATCCCAAGCAAACATTTTTTCTTTTGCAAAAAATTGCAAAAGAATATCAGGCACGTAAAATTCATTCAAAACTAAATGAAATTCAGCAAACACAAAGATTGACATTTGACACTAAATGCGCGTTGACACGCGATGTAGCTCTGATAATATTATTACAATATTTAAATCTACACTTGTAGAAACTAGAATGTACATAGTTTAAAAGAAAATATTCAGATATAGTTATAAAAAATATTACATGCCACGAATTTGAAGCAAAAACATAATATACATTGTACAAATAAAGTTTGTATAAATACGTGAAAAATTTTTGCAAATATAATTTAAGTTGAGATACGGCAATCGATAAGTAAAAGCAAATGCAACAGTTCTAAAAGAACCGCGCTTAATACACTCATGTGAGTTAATTGCACGAGGCACGCGAAAATAGAAGAGCATTTGAATAGTGTGCGCAAAAGTTGCATAAATGATACGATTTGAGACTCCCATTACAATTAACAAATTAATAATTGACGGTTGTCGTTAAAAAAAAACAGACAGAGAGATCTGAAAGAACGACATTACTTTAGGAAACGACAGTATCGCGCAAATGAGTGGCATTTGTGAATACTAAAAAAAAACTCATCAGATACTTTACACAGCGAGATCGGTCGAAGTCGGTGAAATTTAAAGCAAGAAATTATGGAAATTCCCGCTCACCTTCTTGATTGCGAGTCTGAGTATTGCGGGAAATGCAAACCAGCCGAACACAATGCCGAAAACAAACATACCAGCACCTCCGAATCCGAGCTTCTTTATAGACACCATTTTAACGTTCTGTAAACCAACACGAAATTATGTATATTTTAAACAGCGTAAACGCACAATCGATACGGCATTTATTCTTAATTAAAACGTAATTGTCAGATTGTACAAAATTAAAAGATAAAGAAACAAGCAAAATTACGCATTTAATATTTTCCGCTCTATTACAGCAGAATTACAAGTTACTTTACAATGCATTTATCAATAATTATTACAATCAAATCTTTGCGATCTGCATCGAATCACTTGACATGAAACATTCTAAGGACTCTGTAAAGCTAGTTTATTTAAAGTTTATTTAAAGTTTTGTCACATCTTCTGTAATTGCACTTATGAAGGAAACGTGTTTTTGCAAGGAACTTTGATTTCTTTTACGAATTCGAGAAACCTTCGATTGTATCCTTCGAGTATATCCTTCGAGAACGCGGAGCACACGATCGAACGTTCTGCCGAACGGTATCACGTACAGCAATTTCGTTCGTTTTAAAACATGGTGTGTTCGCCGAAATGCGCGAACAGTATTGTCATATGCATGTCGCTTGCATTCGTCCTTTTGCATCGCGCCGATTTGCAAAAGAAAATTGCTTTTGTATATCGCTATGCTGAAGAAAGAAACTTCAAGTTCTCGCGTGAGCTCATCTGTGTCGTGATTTAAAAAATTCTTCTAATCAATGAAAATCTAAATTGAGTTCAGTAATAAATATTATAGAAGTTGATAAAAAAATGTTAAGATTTATTTTACGAAGTAAAATAACGTTCTGTACAAAGAAACAGTGTCAAGGTACAGCTTAAAGAACTGTGTCTTTTTTTAACGTCATAGAAATAAAAAATAATTTTTTCCGCGGTAAATGAAAACTCTTTTTATCGTTTCTTTCCGTCTAATTTATTTCTGTGTTCCTGGTTAATTGAATGACGTATATAATTCACTTGTTTCAGCATATTAACATGTAGTATACAAACATCAATTAGGAACAATGTTTCGTAATTTTCGCGAATCAATATTTCGCTTCCTGAAGAATTTACAATTTTATTCGCCGACAAAAATTCTCAACAATGAAATCAGTTTTATAAGATCAAGAACTCCGGTTGTTCAGATTCTCTTTCGCGTTCGTATTTCTCTCTTTGCACGAGAAATAGTTTATCTTCATTTTGTTTATTAATTGCCTGAACTTTCAGGAATATATTTCAATATATCGAAATGAAGAAGACAAGTTTCCGAGAGTCGCGACGCGAGCTTGAAGACCTCGACCTTCACTGCGTGATACTGTCTTCGCACCTGTGGTCTCTTGGCCAATTTCTTCACACCACCCTCGTCGTCGTCGTCGTCGTCGTCGCCGCCGTTGATCGTGCGCGGCTCGTCGCGAACGAACTGCCCGGACAATAATGACCGCCGATGTCTTACACCGGACTAGCGTCGGCGTACTTCTATGGACTTCCTAGCTTCCCTACCTAAGAACGCGGGATCTCGAGCGTGGTCGGATGACAGACGGGAACGACGAAAAACGCACTATATGACTCGGGTGCTCAGAAACAGAGAGACAATCGCAAACCAGTCCGAAAAAATACGTGATTCTTGAATTAAGCGAAAATCTTTAACAATTTTTCCATATATATAACGTGCACATGATATTTAAAATATTTAGAGTAGTTATATTTTATACCATATACATTATTTAAATAATTTTTTTCAAATCAAAAGAAAATATGATTCATAGAAATTTTATTATAATTTTGCAACAGATTTTTTTTTCATGAGAAAAGTAAGGAAATATCACATGCGTAGTCACTGAAAATTACTTAAGTATAAAGCACAACAATGCGTCACGCAACGTCGTTTAAATAACAGTTGCGTCATATATAAGTGTGTTCTCTCTATACGCTGTTCTAATATTTGACGACATAAAAGCATGGATTTGCATTTCGGATTTTTGATTAGTTCTATGTAAAATTTCAGCAGTTGTTTGCTGATATATGTTCATTAGTACAACTAATCATTGTCATCACAATTGATTCGGACGTAATTAAGCGATTTACAAGTAATTAACTAATTAAAATAGTAAAATTTACGAGTAATTTATTAATTAAGTAGTAAAATTGTTAAATATATTAACGTATGTTATTTTAATATGTATAGTCAAGATATGTAAATCTACTTTTTAAAAAATTATTTTATAAAGTAGTATTTTCTATCTCTAAAATTTATAATATCTGTAAAATATTGTTTTTTACTAAGTCAAGACGAGAAAAATCATTGTCTATTTTAATCTACGAGTGAAAATAACTTCCTTTATCTCCAGTAAGTTGTGTAACAGGTTACACAGTTGTAAATTTCTTGCAAGTTAACATTTTGTGTTATACTGACATCAATATATTTAAAACTATATATAGCGATAATTAGACTCTACTGAAACGTGCTATTAAAGTGAACTATTATTTTCTAACAGATCTCACAACTTATCTTCCACTATCTCAATTTTTTTAATTATTACGCGTAAAATAATCCTGACTCGCAATCAGTATTAATTGCACAGTATGTATTGACGCCACCTTATTCAACTTATTCAATTTTGTACGATTTTTAGATGACGAATAATTAATATTTTCATTAGATACTCCCTGTTAATCAATGTTAGGCAACGCTCCTTGTATGGTGCTAATAGCTGGCAACTTATGCGGCGACATAGCGCTGTTTTTCTTTGCTGTTTTCGGCACAATGTTCGACGGCATATCTTCCACATTTTTCTCTTTATGATATCTTACTGTGGCGGCAATCATCATGCTAATGCCGCCTAACATCATCAGCCACATTATTATTCTGAAAAAAAAAAAATAAAATGACTCGGATATCTCGTAAATCACTTTGCCTTGCGAAAACTTAAGAGGTTTTTTCACATTGCCAATTTAATTTTGTTTTGTTGCGTGTCTCCTTGATAAATTAACAAGAGAAATTAATGCGACAAAAAAGTTTGCACGTTTTAATAAGAGAAAATTAAAAAGAAAAAATACAAGACGTTCTAAAACTACTATAATTTAATAACTCACTTTGCAATCAAAATCTGCGTATACGCGGTCTTCAGCGGTTTGATGAGAACATCCTCGAGTTCAAGACCGTCCTCTATCCAAAATATCGGGAAAAGCACATCCGGAAAATTCTTCATCAATTTAATCTTGGGTATAGATCCAACCAGCACGTTAAATTGAATTTTTTTATATGCTCTTATCGGAGTGCCCGTCATTGCCTCGAAGTCAAAAGTCATCTGATGTTTCTCCTAGAAGCATCGTACAGGTTTTTATTACAATTCTCAAACAAACTGTCTGTATTTGTTAATTAGAGCTTTCGAAACACTCGTTCATCCACTTGTACACCCGTTGCAATAGCGGGTGTGAAACGATGTTCCTATAATTCTTTCAAACTTTTTTTTTTTTTTAGTAGAATTTGAAATAAAAAATTTTCAAATTTTTACTGGATCAGGATTCAGTCCTTCGATCATCTCGTAATAATGCGGATCGGAATTGAGAAGGTGAGGCAGGCTTATTCTTATGGGCACTCTCAAGCAGGGACCGGCGTTGTAGATATTTTTGGGCATGCATCCCTCGGGCTCGAGACAGAGGCATCTCACATCTTTGTTCTCAGACGGATCTCCCAGGTCCGACGTGTAGTGCAGCGTTTTGAAACCTGCATGCGTTGCATAAAATTGTTTTACAAATTTACATGTATTGTTTTTTTAATTTCGTATATTAAAAACTTTAGTTTTGTCTACGCTCCGAAATTACCGATTACCTTGAACTTTTCCCGGCTCGACGTAATAGGCTCCTATACTTCGGCAGATGTCCGGGAAGTGCGCCCAGACTTCTTTGTCCTTCGTCAGGAATGGCGGAAAGATGGTTCCGTCCGTGCCGCGAAAGTCGTTGCAGGGACTGTCGGGCCATGTGTCCATTTTCGTAGCGTTTCCCAAGGAATGCACACGTCCAACATCCTTGCTATTCTTGATCCCGCGGTAGACTCTTATGCGTTTCGGTACTTGAGTCCCGTTCGCCTGAGAAATGATATATAAAATATTAAAAAATACACATATGCGTATATAAGTAAAATTAAAATACACGTGCAAAAACAGGAGTAACATTAAAAAAATATTGACACACACCTTAGAGAAGTAACCGTATCGATAACGTAAATCACCTTCCAGGATGAACATGTCTGACTTTTCTTGTAACACGCCGCACAAAGCAGATCCAGCGAAATCCTTTATATCCACGCAACTGAAATGTACACCGTGGAAGAACAGTTCTTTTACGGTGGTTTTGATGAACATCGAGTCGGGTTTCTTGAAAACGCTGTCGAGCGCCTTACCTATGACATTACCGAAGTAAGAGAACAAATTTTTTTCTGTGTTTCTCTCTATCTCATCATTTTAAGATACGTACTAACGACTCCTAACGCAGCTGGCTTTTCTTTTTGAGTGAGCAGAGTTATCGCCAACATGATAGGATGAAACGCGTAAATTTCCGCGTCCTCCGACACGCTGCTCTTTGCCGAATTGAAATACCAAACTTGTCGCAAACTGTACTCGACAGTGTCGTCTTCTTCTCGATCCACCAGATCCTCTTTGTCCCGATACAAACTGAAAGGTATATCGGTATAGTAATTTATTGCAATATATATTTTTTGTTTCTGTTATATATTTATAATTTTCTTTTTACTTATTTGTAGACTTATGCATGTATAAATTACGCAGTTATGAGACACAGGTGTAAATTTCTTCTTTAAAAAAGATAAGTGAAATAATTGCAAAGTCTTTCAAGTCTTTCAAGGTTTTTTTACGTAAATTGCACATGCGTAAACCAAAAATTATGTACTGATATATTATTTATAATTTTTTGGGTTAAAAGAACTTCGAATTACTCACTCGTAGTGAAAAGGTCCCACTTCTTGAACAATCGGTTTTGCTCCTGACGTGATCTCCTTCGGATTTGTCACGTTGAAGATGTAAATATTAAAATCCAATGGTTGCGGAAGTTTCTCCCAAAACCCGCGTATTTCGTCTCCCTTTTTCAATCTGACTTGCTGCATATTTATAGAATACAATAATTATTCATGCAGACAAGCTGTCTTCTTAGATCGCGTATTTGAAGAGTAGAAAAATTCGTTAGAGTCAGTCATTTAGTAAGGATTAATATTCTTTACACAAATAAAACTATATTTAATGGCAATAATTTTTTTTTATTTTTAAAGATTTGCTGAATTGACGACGAAGAATCGCCATGTAACAATCTTTACTTACAGATTTAACTTGCGATTTGAGCATAGCGGGAAATCCTATGCTGTAGCTGATAAGCCCGATGGAGAACGTGCATGAACCGGCAAGTCCCAATCTCTTTATAGACACCATAATGTGTTTTGTTAATCTACAAAACCATCACAAATGAACTAAATTAAATTCTTTATCTTGCGTCATTTCGATAACAAATCACTGACACTTTATGATTGTCATTAATGAGCAGCACGACGTTGAGAATCCTGCCGATCGTGAAAAAGGACAACAGACGCCTCACATTCGAATTACGGATCACGGTGTTCATTTGACGCAAAATGCGACGCGCGACATTGTTTTCCGATTGTTCGGCAAAGAATTTTCGGAAAATGACCATTTTTTTACGGCTACCGAGTGTTTCGGTGAAATAAATCGTCGATTTTCAAATTTTCATAAAATCTGACTTCCTAACTTGAAATCCGGCACAAAATCGTAGATTCTAGCACAAAATGTTGAGACTCCGGAATTATATACACATATTTCTAAATTATATATTTTTTATATATCTTTTTAATGTAAAATCTTTCAGAGATGACAAAATTGTTTAAGTTTTTAATTGACGCAAAGGTCTCTTTAGGTCTCAAAGGTAGTTTGAAGCTTTTGGTCTGCGCAAAATCACATCCGAAAATTTCTAATTCTCAAAAAACCCGACAAGTTGCCTGATTGAGGTTGAAAAAAAGTTTTTAATCAGATTGTCTGTATTTCTGAGGCATCTGTAGAAAAATCGTCTTTGGAAAAAAATGTAGCCGTCGATCTCTTGCGTTCTGACCTCGTCTTTTTGTCGTCGGTCCTCAGCAATCCTCACCGATGAACTACTTCCTCAGAAGTTATTCTCACGTTCACACGTTCTCACATACACATGCGTGCCTTTATTTATCCGTTGATTCGGTGCCATTGGTGTCTTGCGACTGCGCGATCAACAGCTTTTGGATTTATTGAACTGTGATCAAAGTCCTTTGTTGCACGTATTCAGGTTTCTTGATACGAATTTTACCGTCTCGAAGATAATTAAAATAATTATGCGTCTCGAAGAAACGTACGACGTTATTAAATATATTTTTATCAGAATTAATTGTGTGTTTAACAAATAAATAATGTTATTAAGATAATTCGGAGGTAAACGCCTTATTTTGTAATTTCAATCATTAACTAGCACGAGATAAGCAATGTTTCATTTATACTCGGTTTCGTGTTCATCAAAGCGCGTTGTAAACATGTATTTGTAATTTTTTGACATCTTCTCTTAAGTTCATATTTTTTTCTAAATTGTCCTACTTGCAATTTCAAAATAACATGACATCTGTGAAGAATATATTTGCAAAATATGAAAAAGAATATGGAATATTAAATATACCGTGTTATAATTAATATAATATAAACATAGGTATATGTTTCAATGAAAAGTATCATCTGGTTTTAACTTTTTTTAAATACACTAGCAATAATAAAAGTTTTAAGAATTAATGTGAAAAAATATTATAAACATACACAAAATCTAAAAGTACAAGTTTTGCTTATATTTACTTAATACGACATTTTTGGGGGGTTTTTGTATTAAAAAAATTATTTTTTAATATTATTAATTTAATTTTAAATTGTTACTGATATGTGTGTATAAGCTTATGTGATCAACCATCATCAAATTTTACGAGACACATATAGTTTGCCCATTGATTGCATGTAAAGAATGTACATTGAGTGTATAGTTGTTGTAATATTGTAACAACGCGCGAAAAAACTGTGTTTCGAGCTGTGAATTTCAGAGGTCATTTGTTTCGATCGCGATATTTGTCGTCTTTAAGTCGCCGTTATAGATTCTCGCCTTTGGTGTCAAGTGTAACGCCTATCGAACGCAAAAGGCGCCGAAGGATCAATTAAATATGAGTGAGCTATAGATACATATTCTATAGCACTTTGTGTGCATTATTGCTGTTGTCTATCGGAGACGTAGTTACCGTAACCATCGATGTTCCATTAAAATAAATCGCTATATATGCAGAAAGAAAGCCGAAGCTCGCGCACGGACAAAGTACGCACCGAAAACGTACCCTTATCTGATAAAGTTTATTAGTTGTAACCGTCAAATAAAACTGCGTATTAACCAAAATCTGATGCCTCCTTCTCCGATATCATTTATGAAAGAATATCATTTTAACGACACGTTTGGAATAAGAAAACGATGTAAAATTAAATACATTTGTTCAGAAAAGTATGTTTTTAAAAATATATAATTAAAAAGATATAAAAATCGCACGAAAATCAAAACTAATTTTCGAGGATCAATAGATTGAAAACATTTGATTGTGCGCAGCATGATTATATTTTCGCTCTCTTTTTGTCTTTCAATTTCTCATTTGTAATTACGTATTCATAAGTTTTTACCGAACAATATTATTGGATTAAACACCACAAAACGGAGAGCACTTGCATTTCGAATTCACGAGCAAAAATCTCGCCACTAAATTACGCGCGTGTCTCTTCTTTCACACGGAAATATCTACAAACTTCAGCATCATTTACCGTACATTCGGTTCTCCATCAAGGTTTCTCACGTGAAATCGAAACATATAACTTCTCATTGAGAAGTGAAAAATATAATTCCAGAAAATTTGTAAGTCTAAAGCACAAAATGAAAAATTGTACATTGCCGCTTTTTGACGCAACTTTGCGGGAAGATTTTTACTTTACTAGCGAACAGCCGTCACGTTGTGAAGTTCAAGCGTACAATAATATGTATGAGAATAATTCGGCGAGAAAAAAATTGCATAAAAAAAAGTACGATCTGCTTTTCTCGCGGAAGTACGGAGTATCTACGCATGGGGAGAAAGCAAATCCGCGTATCCACGAGTCTCTCGAGATACTGAGAGACTATGGTGACAGAGAAGAGATACGCGGGTTCGCCGTGGTAACGGGGTTACGATTTTCTTTTTTCAGACCACGTTGACGAATGACATGAATCTTGTTTCTCAGATGACAGAGGGCGAGAACGCTCCATGTGCTTCCGCATTTTATTTACGGAACAGCCGCAAAGCGAATAACAACGATCGATAATCACACGTAGAAGCCAATCGCGTTTGTTCGCATTACACAATCGCTGATACATTGAGATCGAGTATAGTTAGATTTTTTATAGCCGACACGGTCTATTTGTACAGCTTCCTCTAATTGAGAACTTGATTGCTTTTTTAAAGACTTACCTATGTTGATTTTTTTTTAAAGTAACTTTAATTACTCTTTGCAGCATAAGTCTGCATGTGATTTTTTATTTTAGTTTCTCTCAAAGATTCCATATAAAGTATTACAATAATTTGTCGAGACTGTGTTAAGTTGCTTTCGAGATTCTAATTATTTACAATTGTTTGTGCTTAGAATTTAACAAAGATAATACATTAAAAGAGTAAATTGCAATAGGCAGAACATAATTAGGAATTAGAGGATCTTTCGGAATTGCGAGATTGGAAAGTGCAACTCCTTTCTCGAATCTATAAGCAAAAGCAGAAAGGATATATATATACAGGTGCTTCTTAAACACACGAGTCGGCCAGTGCATGCGACTAACAGCATTCGTCAACAATGCATGAGAAAAGCTGCTCGTGGAAAACGCGACCTTTTCCTGTCGCCTCCATCGGTACACTTTTCCGTATAGCTGGACATAGGTGCGATATTTTCCACGCCGCCATCGCTCGATGCGCGAGCATCGAGGAACTCCGAGGACACGCGATAGTACCTCATTGGTCGACTTCGTTCCAATACGATTTGTCAGATAACAATGATATGTCAAATTTTTGCAAGTGCGATTCTTACGAGCTTTTCTCTCGAGTCTTTAGTAAAAATCACATATTATCTTACTTGATTTCAATGTATTGTCATTGCATATTTAGATTTTTACGGTTTTAAAAATTGTTATTTTTTATTTTGGCAGTTTCTTTTAAAAAAACAAATTTCTAAAGTCTACAATAGATATAATAATGTTGAGAGTTTTTCAAGTTGAAAACTTTTCAAAAATATTCTATTAGAGAGATAATTAATTATAAACTATCTGAATTTATTTTCCTCTTCTCCAAAACACAAAATTCATTTTTATAACTAATACAGTTGAAAGGAGAGAACATTTTGAATCTCACAAAACAATTTTACAATTTTACTTCGTATATTTTTTGCAACTTTTCGCTAAGTATACGTGCTAGAAGAAAGTGTTCGTCTACTTTGTAACTATGTCCTACCTTGTGACATAAAGGATAGTCTTACCTTGTAACTATCTCACCTATCGCGAAGCTTGTTACTGCATTAATGATGATAATAACGATACTTATTAATTGAACAAGTTCATGAGTGACGGTAGTATTATTTTAAACTCGCCACGCGCGGAAGACGTAGGATTCTTAAAAAACGTTTCAAACTCGTCGTGTGTATACGTTATCATATTATCAAAACCACAATTTCCTTTTACAACAATATATCATTTATTTTTGAAATCCACGCGCGGTATATAAAAATTCGCCAACGCAATACTCGACTCTTGACAAAGCACATTGGTCAGGCAAGATTAACTGTGATTAACAACAACAATTGTACAAGTACAAAACGTTCTCTTATATTATTTCGAACTACGTTAAGTGACCACACACAAAAAAATATTTTTGATGAAATAGCAAGAAAATTACTTATTACAAGGCCAGCGAGAAAAATTTGTTAAATCTATCGTTTAAAATTTTGTTAGTGAAACAAACAATTTAATAGACTTGGCAAATTTTTCCTGCTATAAAAAAATATAATAACAGTCGCTGTAAATACTGGCGCGTTACCAACCGTGCGATTTGTAGTGCGTGTGTATGGCGATGGGCACTGGATACGGTTTCGGTACATGCACCGGCACGGCCACGTGAACCGGATACGGCCGATCCACGTGCACGATCTTTTCGAGAGTGACGGGATACGGTTTCGGCACCGGCACCGGCACATGCACCGGCCGATCTACCGGGATGTGCACCGGTTTTTCGATTGGCACTGCCACCGGTCGGTCCACGTGAACGATCTTCTCCACGGTGACCGGATACGGCTTGGGCACCGGCACTGCTACTGGCACGGGCACGGCAACCGGTATGTGCTTATGTACCGGCACCGCTATGGGCACCGCGACCGGATGCGGCACCGGCTGTGGCACTGGCTGTGGAATGGGAACGGGAACGGGAACCGATGCTGAAAGAGGAAAAACAGATCAAGTGTAATTGCCTCGATAAAATCGCCATGTTTCATTTGTCATTGCATATTAGAGGTGCGAGTTTTGTGCAAAAAATTCATAAAGGCACCAAATTAATTTGACGTTTTACTGACCGACTGGATGAACTGCAACAGCTGGTGACTCCGGTATGTGTCCAGGTATCGGATGTGCAAGATCGGGCGCTGCAATCTCGTAAACCGGAGGCGCCGGCGGACCGTACACGTGTTCCTGATGATCACTGTATCCAAAGCCGTCTAATTCTCGTTTACCGTATTTCTTCTCTTCTGCGGAAACATCGATCCGTCGTTTGGAGTAATTTTCGACAGTAATCGCTATGCTGTTGGCTAACAGCAGCGACAGTACCTGCAATAAAGGCGTAAACAAAATGATATTGAAAGATCGAACAATTCGTCTTCCAATTGAGAGATTAGTTTCAATACTATTGCCACTATCTGTATTATTTTTTTTATTGTTTCGCGGAGATTGCGCGATTCCGTTCGCCGCGTCTCACGAACGTAACACAATTCATTCACTGAATCAATGATCGTATCGCATTCTCGATCTTCGACGTATCACTGCGTTTATCGCGTCAGACGCAATCGACTCGTAACAACAAAAGTGAATGCAAAGATTCGCACTGATACCAGAAGGAGCTTCATGACGTCCTTGCCGATCCGCTCGAGTTCCAGTTGTCGATCGCGACGTCGACAAAAAACTGAGTTCGCTTTAGATTCGTGACCCCCCATATATATTTATAGTACATTAGACGACGTATGTGCGCGTGTGTAGGTGTGGATGTCAAGCATTCGGTCACAGACCGGGCGCGAGAGAAGAGGAACAATCGCCGATATTCAATGGCCGATACACTTTCGCTGCTTGCCTGAATCTGGGTAGCGGCCAAGTAACGCGATTGAGGCCGCTTTTCTCTCCCGCAGTCAAATGAAGGTGACGAAGAAGAAATATTCTGAGACGTACATGCATTATCAATGCATTCGCGCGTTGAGAACGCGATATGAGTTTTCCAGATCATAAGATAGCGCGTTTCGCTCTCCGGACCGCGCTATGGAAGCGCGTACGTCAGTGAAATCGATCGGCAGTCGAAACACACGCGCATCAATATATATATTACGAAATAAACGAAAGCTCTGTTCTGTTGGAGGATTATGTTAGATTGACAAAAACAAATAATCTTTAGAGAGGTGTAAATTACAATTGTGAGAATAAGATCGTAACAATCAACTGCAAATGGACGCGCAACATTATCAGAGTGGAAAGTGCGCAAATTTCAATTTAAAAAATTGAATAATTCAAAAATTACTTCCAAATGTTCGTTTTGCATCGCGAAATTATTATTCGGATACTTCTTACATCGAAATTACATTGGTCTCAATTGGAGAGGAACAACAATGCTATTTCAGAACTTAATCGGTAATCATAAAATGCCGAGTACAATGGCCGCTTTTGAGGATTACATAGTTCTCGCCTTCCGCCCTTTATTCGGCCGGCGAGGTGGCAACGCGGTGGAGGGTGGAGTTTTGCACGCGCGAGTTTTTCTCTTCTCGCTTCCGCGTTACCCGACTTTCCTAACTTTCATTTTCTAACACCGGCTGGCCACGCGTTTCTAATGCCGACCACGTTACCCGCCATTCATTATTCATCAGCGATGCTCGAGGCGGCGAACGCGTAACAGCAGCAGCATACACACCCAATGACACTGGCCAAGGTTCGCGTATTGCGAATTAGCGAAATGCACACATATGCGTGTAACAAAGAAACGGTTGGCCGTGCGAACTGTGAAAAAAATTCAAAGGCGAAGATTTTTTTTCTTGCGTTGCTGACGTGCGAAGAAACGATCTCACCTTTCCTTGCTTCCTCTTCGGCGTCGCGTTCCGCATTCTTCGTCATTTGTTTTCCGTTTCCTTTTCGTGCGCCCCCCCAAACATCTTCGCGCTTCTACTTTCTATATTTGCATTTGTATGTACATTTTTATTTTTGCGTGTTTGCTGTCAGATCTCATTTCTTCAAAGCGTATTTATACAGCAATTTCTTGGTGTGTACATCAATAGTTTCTTCGTAAAAGAATCTTATTTTTTCAGTCTTATTTTCAATAATTTTATAAATAAGCGAGCTGAAAAAAGATCAGACTTTATTTGCGAAAGATCGAACGATATTAACGTAACGATATTCGCACTACTAACCGATAGTTGTGCGGATATCGCTAAGCGGCGCGTGAAATTCCCGAACGTTTTCCTTTTCGTTGTACGTGCGCGAAAGTGCGATTCGAACATAATTAATCAGGCGCGGAGAGGGATGTAGGTAAGTGTTTCGAACATAATTATGGCGTAAGCGGTGGAAGCTCGTAATCGAGTGGGAAACTGGTGTCGTTCGTAGCTTGTGTGACGCGCGTATAAAAATAGACTTTAATGACAAAATTAAGATCATAATTTATTTGAAAAAATCTGTAAACCGCGCAAAGAAATTTTTCTTTTTTTTGATATTTTATTATTAAATATCGGCGGGTGTACATTTTTACTTCAATGTAAATGTAATTGCGCGAAAGAAATCCATAAGACTTTTTCCTGATGTCACAATTCTCGAGTAGAATCTCACAAAGAATGCGGATCGGATTCGTCATTAGCAACTTTCATCACCGGAAGCTCGGGGACACCGATCGGCGAGTTCCCGATTTGATCAAAGACGGGAACTCGACTTGATCTGGACCCGTCAAACTGTCAAGTGACACCGTTCGCGAATATAAAAGGCCTTCGTTGTAACGATCTTGCGAACAGTTCACTCGCAACGAGAGAGCAATGTCGAGGATTCTTGTAAGTCTCTCCCGTTGCAAACAAATCGCGCGCGAATTATTAGATCCAATTTGTTCAATAGCCGCATTCAAACGCGGCAGATAGTTAAAATTTTTTTTTTTTAATTGAAAAGAAACGCAATGTTTTAGCTGTTCCTGGCGGTACTATGCGTCACTCGCGCGCTCGCTTCGGACAATGCGAAGCAGCAGAAACGGGGAGTCGTTGGTAGTAACGGATGGATCGGTCTATCGGGTCCTCACGGATACGGACATGGACATCCCTGGTCGATCGGTCATGCCCCCCTCAAGCTGCCGGGAGTCAATTTGCACGCAGGGTAAAATATAATCTACTAATCGGAAAAATAATTTTGATTCTATTAATTAGTATCTTCTTTTTTTTTTTAATTAATACCGAGACAAAGTCACGTTGATAGCAATAATTGATCTCGCATGTGTTTGCTCTTGTCATCATTTCCTCGTCGACCTCGTTGCAGATTACATTCGGCAGATGCGTATCCGTTTTACGGTAGGGGCGGTATCGCTCTGACACCCGAAATCATCAAGACGCTTCCGGTGTACATAACGAAGCACGTGGTGCTGGAAAAGCCGGTACCAGTTCCGGAGCCGGTGATCATAGAGAAACCGTATCACGTGCCGGTGCCGATCGAGAAGATTGTTCACAAACCGGTTCCCATTCCTGTACCTGTGCCGGTGCCTCAGGTAATGCGTACCACTTGTTTCATATATAGGTGTATAGCAATGAGCAATTTTTTTATTGACAAATATTAATCATTTCCTGCTTTTTCGTGAAGAAAATTTTATCGAACATTATTCTATATGTATCTAAGTGTTTCGTTTTTAAATTAATCGTAATAATTAACCGCGTGTTTCCCATACGAAGCCGCTGCCGATTCCCATTGAGCATCCAGTGCCGATTCCTGTGAAGCAGCCGGTGCCGATCGCGGTGCCGGTACAGCAACCGTTTCCAGTTCCTGTGAAACATCCGGTGCCGGTGCCGGTACCGGTACCAGTTCCGGTGCACTCGGTCTCACCGTCACTTCTGCTGCAACCAATCCCACCGCCACTTCCGCTAATCGCCGGCAGTCTTGCTGGTTCTATTTACGCGCCGGATCATCTTCACGGTCATGCCTCAACCGTCTTGCATTTGGGCCATGGAGCTGTCCACGGTCTCGCCCACGGCTTCGGCCACGGGCTCGGCCTTGCACACGGTTACGGTCACGGTTACGGCTATCACGATTCCTATACCGATCATGTCATCCATGAGCACAAGAAAAGAAAGACTGACAAGAACTGAAGGGATTTGTCGAGAGCACGTATCTTGCTCTTCTTACTGTCTTAAGAAAAATTTTACTTAAATTTTTTGAGATTAAGTTTTAAGATTTTTATTATAATAGTTGGAGAACCTTTGAAGAAGATTTACTTTTAACACATAAGATATTGATATTTTTTACATATGAAAAAATATGAAATATATATTTGTAATTGCGAAACACATTTAAGAAAAGTTCAAAGAATTACGATACAAGTTTGTGAGAAGGAATTAGACGTAATGTGTGTGTGTGTAATAATGTTCTAAATTTTGTTGTAATGAACAAATAAAATAACCAGAGCAATATTAAAATAAAATTACCATTTTTTTCCATATATAAATACAATAGTAATTAAAATACAAAATTTTTTTAGATTTTATTGTATGCATAAATTAATGTGCATAAATATTTAACATGCATTATATATTTACAATATCTATATAAATCATTATTACGAATTTACAAATACGTTATATATATTTATTATTTAGTAAGAATTTTGTTTGTATAGTTATAAAATCAAGAACCTGAATGATTGTAAAAAAGTGCTATGGTAGGATCCTCGCACTCGGAAACCATTAATATATCCCGAAATTTGTCCAGAAGTTGTAACAACTGAGATCTGTCAATGTTCTCCAAATACATAATCTCTTCCAAGTGATAATCACCGTTAAAATAACCGAGACGACATAATCTATCGAGCAATTTCTTATCGTCGGAGAGAATATTGTAATCTTCAGATTGATAATCGTACAGTATATCCTCTTTAGACGTGAGCGTTAATTCTTTGATTTCCGTAGGTGTTCCTTTTGGCGTGTCACCGGCGCTCCAAATGCTTTCACTTTCTTCTATCGCGTTTATGTCATGAGTTCCTTGATTCTTTGCATCCTAATATTAAGAATAAAAACGATCATTAAGAGATAGTGTCTCAGAAGTGATGCACATTTAGATGTAAATTGCATTACGTGACTTACTTGTGATAAATGTCCATAAACTGTCGGCACATATCGCACATATGTGTGTAACTGTAGAAGCACCTGATTCTTCAGTAACCATATAATTATCTTTATCAATTGTGTTTGTTGCTGCGACTGGCTTAAGGGACTTAACTTTTGACTGATAGATGTAGGTAAGGAGAAATCGCTAATTACCTAAAAAAAAAAAATTGTGAATTATAGCATTCTTATACATAGCAAGATTTCTTCTAAAATTTTAATATTTAAAATATATATATTTGTGTTAAATAGAGAGAACATATAAAAAATGAGGAAAATAATTATGTACTTGAAGTAAACAAACTCCTGGAAATTGTTCGGAGAATGACTCTAGTAAATGATTGGTTAATGCTGCATCGGGAGAGACAACGTAGACGTTGCTTTCACAGAGTGGATAAATTATTGTGGCCTTTGCCCAATAAACCAAATGGCTAGCTAGTTGAAATACTTGTGCTAGCGTCAGATCCGAATCGGCGGCTAAAGTTTGTAGACTTTTCAACGGATTGTACATCTGAAGGAACCGCTTGAGTGCCGGAGAACTATCTATTTGCAAAGACTCCAACAACTCCAGCGGCTCAGTTAGTAAAAGTATGCCGTGGTAAGGCCTCAAACTCTTTAAACATCTGAAAAATACTAATAATACTAATAATACTAATAATACTAATCCATTTAAAATTACACATATATTTTTACATACAAAATGTAAAGTCATCTGAAAAGTTACGCAATAAAAAATGTTACATGTTCTAGTTGATTGCACTTTGTATAAAAATTATATAATTGCAGCATTTTGAACAAACCTATCTATAATTTCGGGATCAAGAAGACCTTTCTTATGCGATAGATGAACTTTCTGAGGAAGACAGAAACGTACTTGAATCCATTTGTTGATTATGATGCTAACTATGCCGGAAGTGCTAAGATTACTAAACACAGACTTCAAGCCACGTGCGAGTGAGCTTCTTTGAAGAATTAATTCGTATGGTGATTCATCACAATCACTTTCACCTTCTGATCTGAATAGCATTTATATTACATGTAATATTATGTTTATAATAATATACATGTAATAAAATAGTACAGAAATAATTAAATTAACCTTCCAGCAATTTCATCATGTGTAGACACCATTGTCTTTAATTCATCTGTCAGGAAGCTACATCTCTTTTCTTCGTGTCTTAATGCAATACCCAATCTAAATATCATAAATGTGCTTTCATATATATACTCATACATATGTATACATATATAAAGTATATTACCTTTTGCTTAGATTGTAATAACATTTTACTACTGAATAGCTTGCTTGTGCATGTAATGCAAAGACTATGTTACAAAGCATAGAAGAATGTACTTCTTTTGACCCGTGAGATGGAACTAGAGTCGGATGTCCAACAAATCGAACATCGTTTATTTTTAGTTCAAATTTTTGTTCGTACAATTCAGGTTTCACAGCAAACAAAGTGGACAGAACTTCGTCCGTCAAACCAGTTAGATTCCCATTACTTATATTTGATGTCGGAAATGTCAATGACTAAAATAGAATTTTTACATACTCACAGATATAAATTATTAGATACCGATGATTAATAGAATTAATAGAGGATGTGATAGGGAACATTCATAGACACACATGACTACATGATATATAAGAGAAATAAAAATACCTGCAACAAATCCTCTGTATTGATCAATGAATAAGGTGTTTTTCGTTTGGTGCACTGACCGGATTCTCTTATATGATCTGTCATATGTGGATACCGAAATAGAAGTCTATCACCCTTGCTATCGCTTTTTACCAAAATCACACTCAACGGATAGATACCCATAATTGTCTCACAGTAAAGTTTCGTAATTCTTCTAATTTTTAATTGTTTCAAATTGATCTAAACATTTACTTTGTTTATTTATTTATGAATATTAGAAGTGTGTGTTGTCATTTTTCTTTTCCCTTTGGTCATCTACACGTACTGAAGCGTGATTCTGTCAATTGAATGGACTTTTACTAGTTCTTAGGCTTCGCAAACTACTCCACTAAGCTTGACAATTGTTGACAATTCTTTTGAATTTTCTGTCAATCGGCACTTTTCGTTGCTTCCGATATAATCAAGCGTAGTACAAAGCCCGTTCCATATCCATACTATACATACGTTATAGTAGTACACGTGCAAAAATGAAGTATCATTCAGTAACGCCATCTCTTTGACGTTGTTCGATATTCTTCGCTCGTTCTGCGATTATCGAAAAATCATCGCAATAACGCGCGCGAATCGGAAACATCGCTGGCTTCCTCAGGTTCTTGTTCAAAAAAGTAAGTCAAAATAATTCTTAAATTTGAATATTCGTCATTTTTCTTTTTTAAGAAGTGAAACTACAAGTATACTACGTGGAAGTTTGATATATCGTGTACATAAAAATTCACATGTTGAAACAAAATAATACTCTTTGTTATTTAACAGAAAATATTTGTACAAGAGTTAGGCACTCGAGTGTATCACGATTTCTCCGATACGTACACAAAGGTTTTCATATACATACATATAGTAGGTGTTTCTCGCTATGTTGTATATTATATAGTCATGTCAATTGCGCAAAAAAAAAAAAAAAAAAAAAAAAAATGCGGCTTCTGTGTCATTAAAATGATAAAACATGTAAACATAATACAAATTCGGAGAATGTACGACGAATAGATGTATACAATAAATAATAAAAATCAGAGACACACACAGTATCGCTAGAACCTATTATTTACAGTAAGTTGTTATCAAAATATACGATCATTCTTATTACACGATATATTAGTAATTCTAGTAAAAAATATGATCTAGTTAGAAATATTACACATCGCGTCGCGGATTTTTATCTCATACGGAAGACAAAAATCCGGGGAGGTTTACACTTCGTCGGAAGCGAGTGGTTCCTTGCCGTCGGGAGAAGACGATCTTTCTTTTCTCTCTTCTTTTCTCTCTTCTTTTCGCTCTTCTTTTCGCTCTTCTTCTTTCATTTGAAGCGCGACCGCTGATTCCAACACTCGTATTCTTCCCTCATGTTTCACAATCACGGCTTTCAATTTTCTTATCTCTTCTCTGCATTCTTTCAACAATTCCTCCTGCAATAACAGATTTTAATAACAAATAATTATTAACAACAGAACGATCTAAAGCCTCTTTCTTTCCGAGCGAGAAGGAAGCAAAAATTCTTCTTTCTATCTTTTCCTCTCTTGATACGTACACAAGCTCCTGAAACTTGCGCGGTGTTTTGCGCAGCATTAGACGCAACCTTGGCACCTTTACTCAATATGTTTGATTTCTTTTGTACTTTGAGTTCGTTCTTAGAAACGGTCGGCTGGTAACCGTCCCTAAGCGATATCAATATGGGTTCCGCATCGGTGCCACTTTCCCATTCTTCCGCCGAAATCGCAGCCGTGTCACCGGGTGTATCGGGATATAAATCTTCTTGGAAGAGTTCAGACTAAAATTAATAAATATATATCTATGTAATGGCCCAATGTTTTTTTTTCAACTTTTAAATTTGCATTTTTTATTTGTATTACAAGTGCATTTGCACACACACACACACACACACACGCACGCTCTTTCATCTTCTCTCTTTCTCTCACCTTTCTTGGTACCGTCATGGATACTACTTGACAAAAGCCCGAATTGTTTAATCGATAGAATCGGGTGATTTCACAACTATTGACGTCACAGCCCCGTTTTGGCATCATTCCTATACCCCGTTGAGGATCGGGAGTTTGAAAGGTATTAATGTAATGAACAAACGGCGGTTCAGGTGTAATTTCAAAGTATCGGATCACAGAATCACCCTTGCCGCACAAATATACTAAATTTGTATCGGAATCGTACAAAGGAAACATAACTCCGTTGCTTGTGTCTAATTCTACCATAACTATCGGTTCACCCAACATGTCAGGAGCCCGCAGTGAATATTGTCTTTCCGACATTTTACTGAAACCTGTCGTAAAGATTAAGCCACCCCTGTAAATACAAAATACAAAATAATTTGATTAAAACACGAGAGAGATCAGATTGCGACGGAATTCGTGCTTTTTATCGATGACATATGTATATTACAGTAATCGTGTATATTTTTGTGTTTGCAATAGTCATATTGTTGCAATATTTGTTAATATCTTCATATAGTTTTCTCTCTTACACGTAGAAATTAATCATCAAAATTTTATTACATCCACCTTATTACCATTTTGTAACATATAGTCAATATTCTTATATTACTTAACGTGATAACATACTCCCTAAGAATTTGAGCGTCATGAAAAAAATAAATTATTGCATCAAAAAGGACAAATATACATCATATAATACTTACATAAACTTCTGCTTAAATGTGCAATATTCAGGAAGCCATTATTTTCCTTTTTCTTTTTACATTTTATATATGTTTTACTATTATATGTAATTTTATTATACGCAACAAACTGAATGAAAAATTTGGCATATACAATATACTTACTGCAATATTTATGGAGAATTACGAGAGAGAGAGCACGCATCTTGACATTCGTATTTATTAAGAGATGGCATCTTCATCATGTTGAAAATTCAGTGTCTGATGATTTCCCGTTAAAAATTATAAAATCTTGCACTACACAAAGCGGAAATATTACATGATAAAAACACAAATGTACATCTATCTCTATATGTATATATGTAATAAATATATACATATATATATGTTTTCTTTTATAAATTACACGTGTATGGAAAGAAATATGAAGAATACCATGTATACATGTCAACATAAATACAATATTCATAAACTATATTTATTATTAGTTATCCGTTAAAAGAGATAATAACGTGAAAAAAAGAAGAGATATTAAATATATAGACATTAAAAATAATTGTAAATAAGTTACCGATGATATCAATTTTTTTTATTAATGTGATGTGATCCAGTGTTATTACGACTACTACATGTACACGTACACGTACGTAGTGGTAAAACATCTATATTAATAAAATAAATATATTACCGGCAAATTTAAATCTACTATATGTATATGCGCATGAGTATGTATGTATGTGTGCATGTGTGCGTGTAGTGTGTGCGTGTAAAAAGGTGGATGTACACCATTTGATGATTATATTGACAGATATTGTTTACATATTATCCTTTACAAGAAAGTTCTTCAATAAATAGATTAACAACTACCTAATAACAAAAAAAGTATACAAAATACAACTAATTAATGTTATTTACATTTCCTTAAATATATGTATATATATGTTTTACATCCACACTTATGTAAATACACTTGGTAGTGTAATGCACTCTCTTGTTTTTGAAAAATGGGAATCATAATGATGTTATTTTGATATTGAAATACCAGCAATATAATACTAAGAACTATTGCACATAGGCAAAAAATTAAGCATTTAATAATGAATAAATATTTATACATGAAAACAAATGACGTCATAGTATATGTAATGAGACAAAATAGAGTACAACACATAGAACACATACCTGAGAAAGATTGCACGAGTCGCTTTGCTTCCTTCATGCGCTATAGCTTCTTCTAATATTTTACCTGACCTTGGATCTAAGATGCGAATCTTTTTATCTTTACATGTAGTGACTACGCGGGATCCGTCCCAGTTCCAACAAGCTGAATAAACCACATCTGGGTGACAATCAATGCGCACTAAGGCTTCTCCTGTACCAACGTTCCAAATAATGATTAAATTATCTGAACCAGCTGTGAGCAACACATTCAATGCAGACGGATGCCATAGCACTAAACCAACTCTGCGTTGATGCAGTTGCAAATCTACTACCGATTCAGTCATTGTCCTAGAAATACCCCCATCAGGTATTTGCCATATTTTGATAACACAATCTTCTGAACCAGAAGCTATGACATTATCATTATGAGGACACCATGCAATATCTAATACTGGTCCTTTGTGTCCGCCTACTAAAGGATAGTCTGCCGGTATTCTTCCTACCTACAAGTATTTCACGCAACAATCAATTATCACATATTTTTCCAAGAAACTCAAAAGTAACATCAAATACTACGCAAGATATTAATTTCAAAAGTATCTATTCCAATGTTTCGCAGAAATATGAAATATAAAATGTATTAGTGCGAGAAAAGAAATATCTTTATTACATGCATTTTCCGGATCAACAGAGCGGAAATATATTGCAGCGAGAAGGAGAAACAAAACGGAAACCGCAAAGAGAGAGAGATAGGAGCAAAAGAGCTCACCTTATTGTGCGGCAAGACGATAAAGGCACCACCACCCGCCGATTCTACGATAATGGCGAGAAATTTAGGATTCACAGCGCAAAACGTCGAGTCCCACGACGATTTCGACACTCGAATATTGTCGTAACATTGTTCACGTTTTAATGGTGTTCCGTACACGTGGCGGAACTTGCTTGTACGTACCACCCGAAAAGACATGTCTGCACCTAGTTGCAATTTCAAAAAACAGACGTGTAAGGTACAAGATCAACGTGTGAGATAAAAAGAACGTGATCTCTCAATGTATATTGTTACAATTTGTTGTTTATTGACACGGTAATTATTTTTACTTCTTTATTCTATAAATATGAGAAAAGTGTGTGCAATACTCCTGTTTCATACTAGAAATACTAGTCTCTTTTTACACACTTCATATATACTTTTATTCTAAAAAAAAACCGATTACAATTGAAATAAGAGAATATACTTCAAATGTGCGCACTTGGTTTCATACTTTCTAATACATATTTGTATTTGGCGCAATTGGCTTGCCAGCCAGTTACCAATTATCGCGGTAAGCATATAAAGACAAGTGCCTCCTGCGCTCCTTACATGGTGCATCAAAAATGATTTTGGTTCACCGAAATAGACGGGCTCGCACCAAGTGAGTGCGACTGTGACCGCACCCGTGTTAGAAGAAGGACGTGACACATGAATCAGAATAAGAGTGAGAAAGAGAGAGAGAGAGAGAAAAGGAGAGAGTAGAGAGAGAGAGAGAGAGAAAGAGAGAAACTGAGATCTAAAATATACATTTGTGTCATTCAATTGCGATATATATAATATCATGAAATCAGAAATATCTCATTTCGCCTACTCCTCTCTTTCTCCCTCTCATGTGTCTGCGTGTGTGTGCATGAAAAAAATAGAAAAAAAAAAGATTCTGACATTGTTTTTGTATCGAATTTAACATAAATGCAACGTATACAGAGTGGACTGATAAGAAAAAAATTTATCTTCCCGAGCGTTTGTCACCATGCCGTGTTATCTTACAGACATATGACGCACTTCCCGACGAGCGTGTTAGTCACCGTTTAACAATAGCTCGAAAATGCATAAATTGACACAACGAAATTTATATTCCCGCCATTTAATTACATCCCTGAACGTAACTCTGTCAATGACCACGTAGCAGCGCCAGAAACACCGAGCTTCTCTCTTCGAGAGTGCCTTATTTGGAAATGCACACCCTGCTGGCTCCAAAGATTACCCCTCGCACTTTTCTTCTTCACTTGGTTGTTTTTTGTTTTCATAAATCGCGCCGATCACCGTCACATGTCTCTCCCATTAGGATTTGCTTTATATTGATTTTCTTATTGTTGAGATTTTTTTTTTTTAGTATCAATACGATTTACACATATTAAATACGATACTTAGCAAAAATTAGTGGAGAAAGAGAGAAAGAGAGGCGAAAATAATTTCGTAACAAGTTGTACAAGCGTATTGGCGTTTCTCCGTGAGATCAAACACACAAAACTTACGGGACGAAACCTTCTTGTTATGACACACGACTTGCACACGAATATACGTTTTCAGACAGACTTCTATCAGCGTCTCTAACCTCAAGTGCGACTGATGACGATAAACGTACACGTTTGCCACAGTGTTGATAAAAAGTCTGAGAAAGGCTTCTCCAGGGGGAGTGTTCTCTCGTGTGATCCATGAGACCAGTGCATGAAAAGCGCCAACTGGAGTTGACAGAGTCGAATTAAATCAGCATGGCGGATTGCACTGTATTCAAATTGTCTGGCGAAGTGAGCATCGGAGATATACCGGATTACACATTACCCGCTCGTGCCACGTGGGTGCCCGCGCCACGTGAGTGCTCGTGACACTCCACCGTCGTCAACGGACTGTAGTACTTTAGCAAACCCTGTCAAATCCCCGCAATAAATTTCGTCAAAAAGAGAAAACTGAATGAATGTATTGATATCAGAGTGTCAGCTGATTCTACTATTGAGTACTATGACAAACCTGTTGTTTTTGACGCCAATCTGCCGACTTATTGCTCTTGTTTGACATTAGCAGAGAGAAGATTGAGAGCGATCACGACTCCAGTTTAGCAGTTATTGCTGTTGCCAGCGCTATGTACATGATATGTAGTGCACGTTGACAATCACGTAGCCATGTTCACGAGCGATTTGTCGGTGCGTACGCACGGTGATTCTTTTCCGTGCTAGGTGGCTGCTGTCATAGTCTTCTCTCTTATGCAAGAGTTTTCGATCGCCAATGTGCTCGGTGGTGCTACAAAGTTATTAAAATTTTGCTAATTTCTTTGACGTCACGCACACGGACGGCAGTTCTCGCTGTGTGCGGCCCCCACCACCTCGGTGTTCTTGGTGCTAGCCTGCAAGAACTTTCATCATACTACAACTTAGTAACTTGGCTTCTCGAGTCTAATGTCATAAAAGCAATCATCACACACAAACTTCCGTAAGAACGTAAAGTCCCTTGCACAATGCGAAGGAATAGCGATAGCGATAATCGACTTGTGATTGGTCAATACAGTGGTCAATCGTACGGTGATCTATCGTACCGTGGTCAATCGTACGTGTGCAATCGTACCGTGGTCAATCGTACCGTGTCCAATCGTACGGTGTCAAATCATTCGTGTCGAATAGAACGTGATTAATCGTACGGTGTGCAATCGTTTCATGGCGAATCGTACAGTATGCTATTTTTGCGGTGTCCAATCGTACTGGGGTCAATCGTACTGTGGTCAAACGAAATACGCCCCCTTCCAACTATCAGGAACTAAAGAACGAGTGGAGGGAGATTGCCGCCATATTTAAACCATATCTCGCACGCATGCTACATATAGATATAGATATTGAAGGCCTGAGTGCCTTGTTCCTTATTTCGTGTGTTAAATGAATACGGAATAAGGAACAAGGAGTCCTTATTCCTCAAGGAACTATTATGAATACAGGTATTAATTGCTGTTTCGAATTCGAATTTTGAACATTTTAGAAGGTATAATTGGCCACGGTACGATTGACCACGTACGATTGACCACGGTACGATTGGCCACGGTATGATTGACCACGGTACGATTGACTACGGTACGATAGACCAACGTACGATTGACGACTGTATTGACCAATCACAAGTCGATTATCGGTATCGCTATTCCTTCGCATTGTGCAAGGAATTTTACGTTTTTACGGAAGTTTGTGTGTGATGATCTATGGTGATTATCGCTTTTATGACATTAGGCTCGAGAAGCCAAGTAAAGGCCATTGCACGTGACAAAATTTTAGTCGTAGTCGTAAGGTCGTAAGCAAATCGACCAATCACAAGTCAGCATTCTAGCTAATGTA
>QVNW01000260.1:0-88338 GCA_014825475.1 Pseudomyrmex flavicornis
GATTGTTATGACTAAAAACGTTTTATGAGAGGAAGTTTGGAATTTGATTTGCTGATGAAATGAACTAACAGCAGACCAACCAGCACCGAGAGCACCAAGGTGGAGGGAATACGCACACAAGCGAGAACCGCTGCTGTGTGCGCTCGGTTGCTGCTCGTGGAAGAGTGCAGACATACTATGGTTCTGTCTCGTTTTCACAAGGTGTGGCCGACTTAGTGGAAACGAGACAGAACATAATATGTCTGCACTCTTCCACAAGCCGACAGCCGAGCGCACACAGCAGCGGTTCTCGCTTGTAGTATGTAAATTGTACATAATTTTTGTTGAAAAGTTGATGTTTTTTCCATGTGATGAACACATTTGAGTTAATCTAATAATGGAGCAAACTAAACCGTTTTTTCTGTCAGTCAATCAACGTATATTTAGCAATTGGACAGCATTACGCGTGAGCTTACAATATTTTATACATCTTAGGTTAAGTTAGGTTAACACTAACCAAAACATCTCTCTTTCTAATATAATGTAAAATTCTCTCTTCTCTTGTGTTTTGTTTTTCTTTCTTTGATATTTGTTTTTATTTTAATTGAAAGAGAAATATAGGCTGCATTTCGATATTCACTGCCAGTATTAAAACTTTATATCTCACGTCATATGTGCTATAGATTTTCAGTACTGGCAGTGAATATCGGAACGCAGCAATAATTATAATTTTAATATACATATTTTCAATATTCATGTCTATATAATAAACAAATCTTCACACAAATCTTATACAAATTGTTATTCAAAATTCTTTACTTGTATAGTTGGCAGTAGAAAATGATATGGGTCCATTAGAACAAGCAATAGAGTTCTGTTCATATACGACAGATTTAATATATATGAACGGTTTGTTATTTTTACTATATCTTAATATATTACAATTATTGTAGACTACTCATTGTCTATTGTCTTTTTTTTTTAGAGGATATAACTGTTAGTGAACTTGCTGAGGAGCTGGAAGGATACATGGATGATCAGTTTAACACTGAAGTGCATGATGACAGTTGTATAGCAGTGGCAACTGACTTATTAAAATTTTTCCATTATTGTATAAAAGGGGACGAGTCTAGTGCAAGAGTAGATCTCGAGAAATTACCAGAGCAACTTTGGCTCTTCAAAAGTCCTCCTCAACATACTCATCCTGTGCCAGTAAAACACGATAGTAGTTCAGAGGAAGACATGGAAGTTGATAAAAATGAAAAAGACGATGGATGGACAATGGTAAAAAACAGACGGAATAGATAACTTACAAAATAAATTCCAATTGTTTCTTTTATTTTGTACAAAAGATACTTTACTCAGCATTGAGATATAAAAAGACATGGAAAGATACAAAGAGAAAAAGAAGGCCAGCTCATTTGTCCCACAGTCATACATCATTTAAATGATGAAATTTATCAACAATATTTTTTACCTAAGCATTCTTCTTTTGCATTAGTCTCTAAAGTAAATTATTTACCGAGAGTTTTCTTCTATATCTGTAAAAGAAAAGAAAAAATCGATTCCTGCTGTCTAAAAATTTGATCCGACACAATATATAGAACTTGCAACGCTCATTACCTTTTTGAGATAGTTGAACGGTGTAATAACCGTTGTGATATTGCATAGCCTGGCTCTTTTTCGATTTGGTTTGTCTTCTTTCGTTAGGCCCTGCCAAGCTCAATATCACCGGTAGGAACAGTAATCCGTGAAATAATCCAAAAAGCACCACAGACGCGAATAACTAAAACAACATGAAAAATTTAACTTTCATTGTTTTTTTAACAATATTTTTTTACTTATGATGAATTTATACCTTAAAGAACGTTATGAAAACATAAGCTTGACTGAAACTTAGAAGGGCAAAAGCGAGGAATGTACTCAGACCACCGTTGAAAACTGCTGGTCCAATAACGTTGAGCGTTGTCAATGTCCGTTCTGCAAATAAGAATTATTATTTCTATCGAGTTTTGTTTCAAGATAATTTGCTAGTTAAAAAAGTATAGATTTTATATGATTATCTAATCTAATCTAATTCATATGATTAGATAATCATATAAAATTTTATATTTTTTAACTAGCAAAGAAAAGAATTCGTAATTCGATATAACTTACCTTGTTTACTACCGCTGGAACGTGTAAACTCTAGTGCAATATGCGCAGCATAATCGACTGCTAGTCCAGCGCATAATAAAATCATAATCATCGACGAAATCTCGATCGTTAGTCCTAAAAAGTACATCGAACCCAGGAGGTCGATGAGCGTGAACAATACGCAACACATCACCCAGAACGACGCAAGTAAATTTCTTAGTAGCACCAGCGTCATTATTCCTACTGCCATTATTTCCAAGCTGAGATTCCTGATTAGTTCTTCGCCTATAATCTATTAGCAAGATCGATTGTCCGTCAACATATAGATTTCATAGATTTCCAAAAAAAGATTTTTCACATAAAATTCTCATTACTTTATTTGACTCCCACGTTATGTAGTCCAACGAATGAATCGCGATATAATCGTATCCGTGAGTAAAATTCACCGACTTTATGGCATCCCTGATTGATTGCATAGCCCGTATCTGATGGAACGTCGTGCTTATGGGTATGTGTTGGACTGGAATCTGCGACGTCTAAAAATCGTTCTTCATGAGAAATTTGTTTCCATAAAGAATACGCAAGATCGTATCGGTCTTTTTTACATACTGTAATATTGTAATTGTTAAACGGCAATTTGTTGAATTTTATGTCCTGTATGTATCCTTGACCTTTCACCGTGAACAGCAGATATTCCGTAAGGTAATTGTAATATTCGTCTTTACCTCCAATATCTTGCGCTGTAATTTATAAATGATTCATTAGTATATGTATAATATATACGTAGCATATATTTTTTAATATTTATGTTATGTTTTTATTTGGATAAGTTTTTATTGCTCTTCTTGGACTTTTTTTATTATTTGAACAAAAGTATTTTTAAAATTTTCATAATTTTCCATTGCTTTTTATGATAAACCGTAATAAAAATCGAATTACCTTGGTTAGTATCATCTAGCCACTTCTCATAGGCCACAAACCACGGGTCAAGGGTGCTATTGTTGACATACGGATTCCGCTTGAGCTTGTCTACCAACTGTAATAGCGCCTGGCGATCTTCATAGTAATCCACGCCCGTCAGATATATATTGACATGTTTGCCGTATTTCGGAAAGTGTTCTTTTAACTTGTTATTAAATTGTATCAGATACGACTCCTGATTCAAGTACATGAGCGGATCGAAATTCTGGTCCAGGTGAAATATCGCCCACACGTTAATGCCCAATAAGATGGCAGTGAGCAACAAGACAATCGTCTTGATCGATATTCTCATGATGAAAGGTCCAACGTACTTCTCGAAGACAAACCGCTGAAAATTCTGTTTGCTGCATTTGTTTGGCTGCCAGTTGGGACGCGGCCGACAAAGACAGCTGTCCTTCTTCGCTGCCAATCGTCTTTCGTCATATACCAGACAACTGACGAAGAACATGATTTCATAAATATAAAGGAACAGTATGCCCATCGCGGCGAACATACAGAAGGACTTCAGGAACGGCATTACCGTTGTCATACCGATGGCAAAGGCCACCATGTTAGTGAACGACGTCACGGTAATGGACATACCTGCAAACGCGAACAAAATATTGGTCGATATACAACAAGAATGGAGCATTATGATATCTTTGACATCGAGAAACTTCGCTTCGTTGCACCTGATACTTGAACAGACTTTGCTATTCGCATAGGAACATCCAGAGATTTTTCCGTTTCCGACATAATTTCCAGATTCTGCATGATGACAAACATATCGTCGACACCGATGCCGAGCAGCAAAAACGGCAGAATCGGATGCACCGGACCGTATGAAAATCCTATATAATAGCAAAGACCATAGGATGACAGGAGAGCTTGACCGACGACCGAGATGCCCATGAGGGCTAGATAGATCCGTTGCTGCATCGCATTGCACCGACCGATCATCACGACCACGTAGATCGTGATCAGAGACATGCCGCAGAATAACACGGTCATGTTGTTATTGATCACTTGGTGCAACACGTCCTTATAGCTGCGCACTGTCACCGCGTAGATCTTCATGCCCGGTGGCAGAGTGCGATTCGGATGCAGTATCCTATCGATAAATTCGACTTCCCATTCAGGCGAGTGCGGATTCGACTTCTTCAGCAACCAGTACAAAATCGTCGCGTTCGCACTTATTACCGTTCCATTTTTGTCGTACTCGACGCCCGCTAGCAACGGCGCTACGACGGACAATATATCTTTGGTGTTCCTATATAAATTAACATAATAAGATAATAAACACAAGAACGCCATTACGTTGATTGTGCGCGTCTTTTAATATAACGAAATAAAAAAAAAATACTTTTTATTAAAAAAGTTACAATTTTTACTCACTTATTTTGCAAAGTCGCGGTGACGTCCTTCAATATCTCTGTCTTGTTTAATTTGTCAATAATATTTCCATCCTTTTTCTGCCATATCTTAAGCAACGATTTGTGAATACAAGGCTCTTCCGACATCGTCATATTTATGTAGGGAAGATATTCCTCGGGAAAATCGGTTTTATTCATGGTCTCCCACTTATCGTCCTCTTGGAACCATGTAAAATACCTGTGTTGCACGAATGCTTCCATATAAAACAACGCGAAATAATCATAGTGTATTTTTACACAATAAGACACTTACCCAGCGCACACATCTTCCCAAGTATTATTATTCACTACTATATTCTCCACGTCACTCTCAATGTCTCTAATCTATAATTACAAAAAGCAGATGCTTGTTAATTTTGTAATAATGTGAATGTGCGTGCGTGTGTTATTTCATATAAATGTTAACAAATAAATTTTTAACACGTACAAGAAAATGTACAAGAGTATTATTTTGTAATCAACGATTAAACGATTTTTCAAACAATTCGAAAAAACTTTTGCGAAAATGCATCAAATAAATGTGTGCGATGACATTGTATTAGTCGCGAAGAGAATTGTGCATTAATATAGAAAAGAACCTTCGTTGATACTCGTATAATTTCATGATCGCCTATGTACCGATTGCAGCACTTCAGGGTCCAACACGTTGGGAGCGGTAACGATGAGACTTTCGTGTCTGAGATCGTCTCGGAAGTGTTCCTTCATCCAGGCGGCGTCTTTGCGGGATATAGAACCTATCGGTATGTAAAGCTCGAGCTCGTCGATCTCTTCTTTCCAAAGTAACAGTCCAAAGCCACAGACAATATTCAGACACAGGGATATGAGTAACCAAAGCCATGGCTTTGTAGCTATACTGAATCCGATCCTGAGAAGAGAGAGAGAGAGAGAATCTGAAATGAAAGAATAATAAGAATTGAAAAAAAGTGAAATCGTACAGTTGAATCGTATAAATTCAATTTACGATCATGATGTGATATACATGATCGTGAGAGACAAACGATGATCGATAAGCCAACTGACACTACACTGAATAAACGGAGACAATGATTTTCGAATTAAACAATAAAATCCAAAGGTGACACACGTTCAGAGAGATATAAAAGAATCGTTAGTTGTGTTCGAAATCTTTGTCATTATATATTATGCAAAATGAGTGAACTTTAAGTTTAAAAAAAAAAAAAAAAAAAAAAAATAAATATAATAACTTCTCTCTTTTTATTGAGACTGTTATTTTGACGGTCACTTGAGATAATCATTAATTAGAGACAAAGTAGATATACACCTCTGCACGCATCAATAAAGCTCCTCTGATTGATTAGTTCGCGCTGTCTTATAAATGTGATCTCTTGCGTTTTCAGACACGCAACTTCCAAGAAAACGAGGAAAATCTAAAGAAGTTACGTAACGCGTATAATTTTGTTGAAAATTAACCATT
Source organism: Pseudomyrmex flavicornis (assembly GCA_014825475.1). Classification (NCBI taxonomy): domain Eukaryota; kingdom Metazoa; phylum Arthropoda; class Insecta; order Hymenoptera; family Formicidae; genus Pseudomyrmex; species Pseudomyrmex flavicornis. The sequence continues at coordinate 5,944 of QVNW01000260.1, forward strand.
TTTTCGTAGTTCTAAAAAAACGACAAGATATGTCAATAATTATAAAGTAAAAGCAAAGTCAGGAACTCAAGGAGAAACAATAAGATTTTTTTCGATGAATTAATTTTGTTTAGAAAGAAGCGTTAAGATAATTACAATGTGTGTGTGTATCAACAACGATTGGTATAATGACGGATTTGAACGATTATCACGTCGTAAAAAAAAATAACGCAATAAATTTAGAAAAGTTCTTTCGTCTCGCGTGCGCGCGACTACGATTATAATAGGTGATGTGTGTTTATCTGTGAGCGGATCAGTCTAACAGGCGAGTCATCATTCATTATTCACGAGTTCCTCCGACGTCGGAGCGAATAATTTGATTTTCGATGTTAAACTGGAAATATCGGCCATTGACATTTAACAGCGGGAGGGAAAATAAAGCGCGAATACACGTATCGGATAATGAAAAAAAAACAAAAGACTTAGAAAGGGCGGTTGAGAAGCTTCGCACTTTAAACATTGTTCTGGTGATCGATTGTACACACATATCCTTGAAAGAAAATGACGAAAATGACAAAAGTGAGCGTAAATTCACTTGGGAATATCCACGACCTCGCAACGTTACAACTTGGCGAGTTCGTTCATTCTTTTTGTTTCATTTTTATTTCGCGAGTCTCACGATTGACACAATCAACTCTCTGGGATATTCCTCATAGCGATCTGGAGTCGAGCGCACGAGGAACCCTCCCTCTGCGATACGCACACGATATATAAAACACCGCGTGTGTGATGTGCTCGCTATTGCGTTTCCGGAGGGAGGGAGCTCTCTACACAGAGATCCACGCACACTCACCGGTAGAATATCCGGTCCGAGTTGAAGTGAAAGTCAAGCAACAAATCCTTGCAGCGCCTCCACGTGACGACAGTTATTCCGGGCTCGTCGATCGTGCTTGTGCTCGTCGTCGTCGTCGTCGTCGTCATCGTCGTCGTCGTCGTCGTCGTCGTCGTTGTCGTCATCGCCGTCGTCATCGCCGTCGCCGTCGGCCGGCCGTCGCTAGTACGCGCCTCCATTTCAGCGATGCAACACAGAGTCAGCAATGTTTGCGAATATTGACTGAGGCGATCTCGCGGGATGGCTCTACAGCCCCGTTGTGTGTTGCCTAGCCGACTGACTGACTGGCTCGACTCCGCTTCACCAGCAGCGAGCGAGCTGAGCGATCAGACTAGCGCGAGCTAACCCGCGGACGCTCTCGCGATAGGACACGGGGTGTGCGCGTGTAGCATAGTATAGATATATATGTATATATATACATATATGCAACTCTGGGCTGGCAATACACTGGCCATCGTGTCCGACACTTTGACCGGCGCAGTAGCCGTTTTTTACTCCGTTAACGTAGAACAATAATAATAATCTTTTATATCTTTGATTATCAAAGTATACGAATGTACATACATACAATCGTGTACACTGTAATCTGATATTATGCCATACACGACGAACACACACGTTATCCGCATCACGTGTCTATATCTCATGTGCATGTACACACAACACAGAAGTTTCACACGATACAAGCAGGTACATATTACGTACGTGTGTCAGAATTACGATGAATTACGATGTACGATGAATGAACTTCAACTTTTTGATTTCGACGTAATCGGTAATATTAGTGTGTTCGTTGCGATGAAATATACGCACACAGATAAATGGCCAGCAACACACACCTCTGACCGCGCAATGTTTGAATTGGTTTCGTGAAAAAAACCAGGAAGTTTTTCTTTTTACACGTTGTTCTTTTTCAGTCACTGTGGTTAGTTGCTGACGGGCAAGCTATGTAGTAAAAAAATACAACGGAAGAGAAGGGGAAGCCTCTCTTCCTTCTCCTAGTGATTCTTGCTGATACACACAAAGCAAGGTGACTATGCCATTTCGCGCATAAAGAAAGAAAGAAAGAAAAAAATCACAATTGTTTTACATGCCGTTCCAGCTGTTAACTACAAAATGTATCTCGCGTTTTGCCGAAACATAACGAAACGTAATATCCGACGATGTATCCAATTGTAAATTGATTGTCAAACAATCTTGTGTGCAACTTGAATTGAAATACATGCGCGCACGAAGTCTTTTTATATATTCTTCAATTTTGGCAATCGCACGTTCAAATGTTTATTTTCAACTGCTGTTCCTTTTCGAACTAAATCGAATCTTAGTACAAACGTACCGAATAAGCGCGAGTGCGTATGCACCGTGCGAGTGCGTATGCACCGCGCGAATGCTATTATTACTTCTCAATGTGGGAAGTTTGATTGCAACAATACTTGTGTTGGTATAGAAGTACTTAATAAATGCGGAACTGAATGAGCAGGCGCAAAATTGCACGAAAGTAGTGTCATCAAAGAATCTGCAAGTGCCGAATCAAATACACATTTTTTTTTTTTGCAACTTTTGGTATAATTTAACGACAAGAAAAAAAACATGTTTTCTCGACTTCAATGTACGTACATTCAAGAGTCGATGTAAAATTGAGATATTGATTTTGTAATCATCGAAACGAACGTCTGCTTTTATCTTACTCCACAGTTAAGTGGATCATGTGGTATCATGTTTTGTAGGGTGCTGTGATAATATTATTCGGCCTTAATGTCAAAAACAGATGGTTGATTATTAAATTTATTTTTACAACATGTCTTGTGGTAATTTAATAAGAAAAAAAAACAATCGGTACAGCAAGTCCTTGGAAACACGAGGAAGTCCTAATAAATATTCTGACCTCGTATCAAAACAGTGTTTCGTTCGGTGCATACGCACTGGCACAAGTATCTCGAATGTGTCGTCGAGTGTTATCGTCCACGAGAATTGTTTACGATATGAAGAGTCACTATTTTTTAATACAAATCATTCGTAACTCCTTGAACTGCGTTCTGTAATCAAATTCTGAATATGCAAATGATAACTACATTAGAGAATACAGAAAAAATACGTGGCGCTGCGCAATATATCTTAAAATAAACGTCGCAAAGTAGATAAATATTAATATAAATTGAATACGTGTTGCGTTTTATTTCAACTAGCTCTTATCACGTATGCACATAATGCATAGATAATTCTAGACAGCATGTCTCTCACCACAATGTGTGAAATGTTTAATAATAAATGATTTATTTTAAAGCAACAACGACGTACATGTATTTAAAATACATATCTGTGTATGTTCGCGCGCAAATAACGTCTTTTTAATTGAAGCAATAATTAAAATACTTTAATTTCTTTAATTGCTCTTTAATTTCGTCATATTACTTTAATTTCAGAAAATCAGTGACCGTAAATTTAAAATATAATAATTGAGATAGACGTATTTGTTTATATATATATATATAGAAAGTAAAAGAAAGTGTGCAACGCTAACAACAAGACGAAAGACTGTCTCTGTCATCGTTTGCGATCTACTTTTTTTCGAAACGTCGAAATAGCGATCGCTATAGAGCTCGCTCGACCCTGGTCAGTTCGTCTCATCGTACTGGTTCAAGTCGGAAGCCGCATGACGGTGTTACATAACATCTCGATGCACACACGCGTGCGAATGTACCGACGCAATCGTGATGATGCACCGGGAATTAATCATCGAGTAATACTTCCTTTTGAGAATTAAGAAAGACGCGTCTTTCTTATATAATCGCGCTTCCGCTTTTACTCGAGATATTGAAAACTATTTGTTTTTTGTTTTTTTTTCAAACAAATAAAAAATTTAAATACGCGTGCCAGTTTTTGTCACTAGAAACGCAAACGTATGTTTATAAAACAAGGATTTTTATTATAGACGTACTATGATCTTCAAAAGCTCTTATATAAAAAAAAAAAATTAATTGATACTCGTGTGACCAGCGTATCGCGCAAAAAAACGCACATAACTCACATGCGGTGAGTTCACTCATTAAGTTCACTTGTCCCGGAAGTCTTATTTCGGAAGAGTACGCATACGAAAACAGTGCTCGTCAGAAGGAAATAAATTCAAGATCGAATGTTTGCGTTTGGCAAAAAAATGTGACATTATAATCAATCAGTGTGATAAACACCATGCGATATCTCGAAGCTTAACGCGGCCTTTTTTTCCCGTTAAAAAAAAAAAAAAAAAAAAAGCATCAAGTTCATAACCGGTCAGCCGCATTTTCGTCTAAATGTAGCGCTGACCAAGCTTGATAATATGAGTCCACTTGTATGTCCATCAGACACGACGTTCACACATCGAATGATCACTCCGAGGCGGTTAAACGGTGAGCATCGCGTTCAATTAGCATTCCGATAGAGCAAACTGCACTTTCGACTGTTTTCCGCCTCTCAACGTTTAGTTACTGAACTGCTTTTAGAAATAACGCGATTCTCGATTTATAATACGCGATTAATCTTCCTTCCTATAATATATGTACACTAATCAACATATATTTTCACCTTTCGAAATTGAGGTTTCATCTCGAACTTTCTATAATTGGTCGCTTTATTTCTGAAGATGACTTCTGGCCAAGATGTCCGTTTCGCAATGGATTTTTTAATTTCCATGAAGAGGTAAATTGAGTATTTCACATGTATATATATGAGATGCAAATCAAATATCCTGTACGTGAATTTTCGAATTAAATGTAATTCGAATTTTTATGTGTACTAATTTACGTATTTAGGAGAGTAAATAAATATATATAATTAATAAATTATATATATTTTATATATGTAATTACATAAATATAAATATTACAAATATATATATTATATATGTTTGTATGTATATTCGACTCGTATATCGACTTGGTTTATTTCTGAAGAGTTGTATTTGAGATCATAGAATCGGGCGAATTTCCTACCGTCGCATTTTCGAAAACTATATGATTGGAATAACTAAATATTCAAAAGTAAAGCAATAACTGGTTATCAGAAATTCGATAATTCTCGAATTTGTCTCGAAAAGTGAAAACATATATACACACCAATTCCAGTGATCCGTTTTCTGAGAATAATTAAACTGTAGCTTTTTTTTTATTCGAAGACAAAAGAGATAATTTTTTTATCAGTGATACGTAGTTGTCACACTTTGCACGCTGCAGAAAGTTTGCCCCAGTTGCTTATCTAACGTATGCGACAGGAAGTCGCAAAATAGAATTAAGCGCTTAAACAAAGAGAAGAAAGAAGGGATGATTTATTTTGCTTGCGTTTTCAATTGCACTATTGCGGGAATAGTTTCGTCACGTTCTCAATATGTGACTGACAAATTGCTGCTCTCGAATTCGAGATTTTCCGTGGGAAAAAACACAACAAACACAATTATATTTTCTTTCTGTATTAAAATAAGAAACAAGTACGCGATAAAGAGGAACGCGATGAGACGTCGTATTTTTCCACAAACGTGTGTCACCGTCAGAGCGACGGCGATTTGCACTTGTCCCCGTTCGCGGCTCTTATGGAGGCTAAATGAATTGTACGGCTGACTTGGAGGGGCCGACTTTAGGAGGGTCAAAAAGGCAAATCGAGTGCGCGCTCCGCTCGTCCCTAAGTAGGCCTTTAGCCATCAGAGACCGTTATCCGACTCGTCATCTTCAGCAAACAATCCGTCTGCGGATGATTGTCGTCGTGCTGCAACAACGTGCGCTTCCAACGCTGCTGTTGACCGGATCTCGCGACACACTGCACTCATCCAATGTTCATGTCTCAGTGTATGTACATGCTCTGTATTCGGTAGTACACATTTATTCGAGTGTAAATCGATCCGAAGACGACCTATACAACACGTCCTATTGACTCGAAAAGTCACGATTGCTAAATCGAAAATCAAGCTTCACAGTTCGAAACAACTTTGCCCTATTTTTTCGAGCTTCTAATAAAACGAGGTTTAGATAAAATAAAATTTACAGATGTTTTATATATATATATATATAATTAAAATATATATATATTTATAATATATATTTATTTTATCTAAAACTTTTAGAAGCGTTTTTTTAGAAGCTTGAAAAAATTATATATAGAAAATATACAGTCTATTGTTGGCGTTCCTCATTGTTATTTTCCGTCTTATATTTTTTTTCTCCTGTAGTTTTTGCCGAATACGGAAGGAAGTAACCTTGTCGAATGTCATTTATAGAGACAAAAACTTTCCTCCCACGCGAATCTCCGCGACGTTGTCTCTCGAATTTCCTCGTTTAGAAATGCCGTCCCGACTAGTCGACCTTCGGCAGTTGGGATTACCAAATGTTGCCGGATAACCGACGTGATTCGTCACCGATTCCTTCGTTCCGATTTACGGAATACGGTGCAACCGGTCCTTCTCCAACAGGTAAGAGAGGAAGAGGCGGACTTGAGCGTGGCCTCAAGGAATTCACGAAACGGGCCGGTGAGGGTCGGAGATGCGGCGAAGGTGTCAAGGTAGGGAGTTCACTCCCGGACTCTCGGAGTGAATGCCTTTCCCCAGGTTCGTCTTGGCGTTTCAGTGCTCTTGGTGCCGCACCGACCGATGGGCACCTCACCGTTTTACTCTCGCGCGATCGCGATCAGAAACACGTGAAGGTACGAACACGTTCGTTCGGTTGGCGAGCGTCAGATCAAGTTCAAACGATCGGTGAAGCTGATCGATTGCGCTGATTGCGCGTCAGCTAATCGCACCGTCGTCGATCTGGAAAATCATCATCAGCGAGGCAAGTTGCAGCATTTTTGTGTGTCCGAGATTCGAATTACTAATGCGGATATATGCTAACAATAAATTAGATATTTTTGTTTCCTACATCTTTGTCTCCTATTTAGTATATATTCGGATTATTTATTTATGATTATTATCATCAGTTTACAGATATCATTATATGAGAGAGAGAGAGAGAGAGATGTGTGTGTGTGTTTTTTTTTTTTGCAAATACATATAATGAAGCGAAAACTGCTGACGCAACCTGTAATTACGTTTTATAAGAGTTAAATAAATCTCTCTAATAAAGTGCGTCTTTACTCGTTGCTTCAAAGAACGATATTTTACGACTGCAACAAAGTTTCACGTAAAACGCTCTTAAACAGCTTATATTCAGGTAATTCCGGTTTGTTTATAGAATGTTACTCTTGTTGTTGAATTACATGAATGATTTGAGAATAAATTAGTTATAATAGCTCACAAAAGTGTGATAAAATCGGTTGTTTTGCTTGGAACAAACTTTAAGATGTAAAGGACGAGCGCGATGTGATTTACAAAGTGCGACTTTGGGGTCACTCGAAATAAGTGGATGGGTGCACGTGGATCGGATTTCGGTCGACCATTGAATTCTCAATGTATTTAACGGTTTTAGAAAGCGGCAATACAACCAATAGGACAGGGGATCGCGCATGAGTAGCTATAAGATATAGTCGAAGCACAATCGATCTGCACCTTAAAATCCGACTTCCGGTTTTAGACGGTTCGCGCGCAACTTTTTTCGCGTCTAGAACATGTGAGCGCGAAAATGCACACATAGTGCATTTACGCAGTTAGTAGAACTGAACGAGTTGTGACGAAAGTTTTCCATTAGCATCGTAATAACGCTAATCGGCTCATTTACCGAATAATAATTGCAAACTTTGTCGCGAGCGAGCTTTTTTAATTGTTTCAAGCTTTGCCTACGTGCGTACGTAACACGTAGCCTAGAATCTCGAAGGAAGAGCTCGGGTGCCTACTACTTGGAAATTCTGCGGTTAAAAGTTTATTGCATTACCGTTAGCAAACGCTTCGTCGTCGGTATGCTAATTTGTGTCCAATTCGTGAAAAAAAAAATACAATTTTGCACGCGTATAAAATTAAGATCTAAAACTTGAAACCTTGGAAATGTTGTGTATGTTATTGTTAAAAAAAAAAAAACGGAACAATTAAAAGTGAGAAAGTAAGTCAAGTATTGTAATTGTAATTTACTCGCACGTATTGCAACACAATTACAAGTGCGCAAAAGAAATTTATAAATCTGAGAGACGAATCTAATTGTGCTCTCGCGAGACTCAGAGAAATCGAACGAGGAGAAAATTGTTGAACTAGAAAAGAGGGATTTACGTTGCTTCCTCAATTAAAATGTAAAGTATTCATATAGAATGGAAAGATGAAGAAGCGCTCTCCTGCAGCATGATGCAGCGATTACACGCGCTTTCAAGCAAAAATCGCGGCGAGATAAATTCAAATACGGTAATCCCTATGATAGATACTCTCTCCGCGAGGTGTGGACACATAGTAGTCCGCTCATCACTCTCTCTCTTTGAAATGTATAGCTTCTCTCTTCCATTTCGGAGCTGCGTGTTTTTAACGAGCACAAATGCTTTCGATGCGTCGAACCTTGCCCTCCTAACCCAATAATCGGATTGTTATAGAAATGTAACTTGCTCGAAACTTCGAGCGAACACTTAATGTATTCTAATTAAATTCATTCTAGAAATCGAAGCATTTCACGTTAATATTAACATTTTCGAATTTTATGCCGACGAAAAAAAAGACATTTTTGTGAGAAAAGTTCTCGATAAAAAAAAACAAGATCTTTAAATCAAGTCAGTTAAAAATTCGCAAGTCATCGGAACAATTCCCGCGCCTTTACATCGCGTCCCAAACCAAAAGAGAAATTGTAAAGAGAAATTGTAAACGCAACTATCGACGCAATCTTATGCGCGTTGCTAACATTTATATGGTTCTTGCATTTATTTCTTCAATTGTCGTCAAATCGAGCCGATAAATAAAATCGTTATCACACAAAAAATTAAATAATTGCAAGCGCTTCAGCGAAACTGCTTCAAGAAAATTCTTCGGTCCCGTTCCACTTACTTATCGTTCTAGCAGAGTGAATAAAAGAGAAGAAGTGTACGAGCATCAAGACAATTCTGATTACGTGCGCAAAGACTGCATCTCCGCGCGCGAACACCTTTCTTCTCTCCGTTACAGCACGTTATAAAAATCCCACGCATTCGTTCCGCTAGAATAGCAGAGCGCATGGTCCGGCTATTGTCTCTTAACCGAGAACGTCGCTAAACTTCGCTGAAAAAAGTTGTGTTCACTGCGGAAACAAACTTCTCTTGTAAACAAAATTTAATTTATATATATTTATTGATTATGTAAAATAACAAAATTAAATCAAATTAATTTTTATTTCTACTGCGTGTAGGAAAAGTTTTTTTTTTTCAACTGTGACGTGATCTGTCATTTTCGTTCTGTTATTAAAAAAAATCGTTCTTGTATTTCAGAATCATGATTAGACTCGCGTTTCTCGTTCTCGTGATTGATCTGACGATCGGCCAGCTTAACTACGAGGGAAATCCGTTCACGGAATATACCGAGTATGTTGCCGAAGAGAGCAATCTCTCCGAAAGATCGGCCAGACAGAATGACGTCTCGCCGACCAATCCCTCGAATTCTGAGATGTCACCTCCTCCGCGTCCTCAAAAACTCTACCCGGTTGTAAACTCTGAAAACGACAAGAATCTTCAAGACAACAACAATCTTATTTCCGATAAGCCGCAAGAGCAACTTTTCGTTTCGGTTCAAAGTTTTCAACCGGACACCGAAGACACGTCCGCTCGGCAGTTTCAACAAACTTCGTCCCATCAGAACGCGCCGATCACTCCGGCACGAATCGCGCTGAACACGTTCCTGAATTCCAAAACGCCCGAGGAATCCCGAGCGTCTCTCGATCAGTATCTCCGTAGTCAACAATTGCTGCCGGACGACCAATCGCGATCGTTGGACGCGAGTGCCAGTCAGAATACGAGGTCGATGGAGCGGCAGTTTGTCAATCACCAGCAGCCCCAAATTTCGCAAATCTCTCAAATCGAGCAACAGAAACCGGTGATGGCTCCGCAAGAAATGCGGTTGACGTCACAAGTAGGACAGAGTCAGCTGGCATCGCAGCTGATACCGCATCAGACCGAGCATCAACTGTTGCCGAGTCCCGAGCAGGTTTATCACCTTAGCTACGATCAGCAACCGCCTCCTATCCAACCGGTGATCAAAGCGCCTGCTGGAGTGCAGATCGTGAGACAAGGGATGCTGCAACCGGTGCCGTTCATGTCCGGTTTTCAGCCCAGAAGTGATCTCATCACGCCGGCAATGTGGAGAGAGAGGAGGAAGAGGATTCACGGAAAGCCGTTCCCCTTCGCACAGTCCAGGATAGCACCTGGATTCTACAAAGGACCGGTTGTAGGTGAGTGTCAGAGCAGGTTTATATAATTTGACAAAGAAGATAACCTTGAACATGAGACCAAACGAGTTTTTCTGAGCTGAGACTGATTCGTAAAAACAAATCACTATAAAATTTATGAGAGAATTAATAAAAACTTTGACCAAAACAAAATTTTGAAATTTGTATAAAAAAAATTTGTAAAAAGATTACATGTTTATACTTATAATCTCTTATTTGTTATACTTTTTTTTCTTATGTTTCGATATTTTTCATTCTCACATATAATCATTTGTGATAATCAATTTTGTACAAAATTACAGTTGTCATCGAAATTTGTCTAATTTCATATACTCGACGGAGTGTTTACACAACGCTTAATATAAGCTGATAAATTGACTACTACTTTTTTTCTTTCAAGAAGCATTTCGTGACGCATATATTATATGTTTTTTTGTATTGTTAAATGCTCCGTTGAAAGCATTAACAGAAATTTGCATTACAAAGCAGAGATACAGTATTCATTATGCAATATACATCATGAAGTTTTGTTTTCATCGGTGAAAGCCAATTTATCTCCGAAACTCTCAGTTCCTTTCAAGCCCAAAGTTCCACCGGTGGAGGTGATTTACACGAAGCCGCCAGGCTTCCAAAGAGGACCGCCCGTTATCAGCAATCCGCCGGTGCCCTACGAGGATGCGAGCGCCTGGTTTCCGGACACGGATCATCCGCCGCCCAGCAAAGACGTCTACTATTCGCAGTTGTACGCGCAGTCGTACGATCCACATTACTACAATTACATCGCCGCGACCGGCAAGGTTCGGCCGTATCTCTACGGTAAACTGGGCAAGCATCAGGAAGAGCAGAGCGACGACATCTGGTCGGAGTTGTATCGCGGCTTCAAGAAGCACGGTCTGAAGAACCTCATGACGCCGACCTTCTTGCTGGGCATGACGCTGCCGGTGGTGACTCTGATGCTCTCCGCCCTCGTGCAGAAACGGTCGATCGCGCGATCAGACGAGGCTAGGAATCTGGACCAGGAGAACGCGCTGCAGGAATACCTCGAGAGACTGCAGCGGGCGATGGAGTGCTACGGCAAGAATTCCCGCGACGCGAAACTAGACGGTTGTTAGAACGAACGGTGCGGCTGTAATCTCTTTGTTTTTTATTTAACGCACGGACCAGCCGTTGAATGAAATAACGACGCGATTCATGCGAAGCAGCGCGCGAAAAAGTCCGCCAACTAGTCCGATTGTTTCAACATCAGTGATGATGAAGAGACATCGTCAGTTATTCGAGCAACGTTACTTAAAACTTTGATATGGACTATAGTGTCACTTATTACATCATGGTAAATAGGACGCTATTAAATTTTTTTGAATCTAATGTTCGACATTATATCAAATATAATATAATAAAATAGAAAATACTTTCTAGCGCGCTGTGTTATTTCATTCATCGGCTAAAATGTGGCTGTTTGATTGAGATTTATTTCATAATATCCAATAGGAAGAATATGTGCATATCTTCTTGTATTAATTTTGAAAAAATTGGACTGCCACATTTTACGATAAATAGTTTGGTTGACTATGGACCTGTTGTTATTTAAAGGCAAAACGCGCGCGCTTTAAGAACAAACGAAACAAATTTAATAGGTAAAGAATAAATTAAATTATTCTGAATAAAAAAAAACACCGCGATCACGTAACGCGTGAAAACAGCAATGCAGTCCAAGCTAGTAACTTTAGGCGAGAAGAAAGGCTTGTAGATAAATATTTTAACTTCTGCGTAAACGATCGTTTCCGTCGTTTCATCTCGTGCAGGAAACACAAAAAATAACGTTTTACACACGGCTTATTACATCTGCTGCGCTAACGATCGCCACAGCATGGGTCTAATGATACGCACGCGTTTTCGCAATGTGTTATTAGTGTTACGCAAGATCGACGTCTCTCTCCCGTCTGTTGAAAGTCATTAGTCGTATTATTAACGAAAAAAGAAACTGTTGCACAAAGAGCGTTTCCCATTTCTGTGTTTCTTTTTTCACAAAATTAAATTCAAAAGAATTAAATAAACGAGAGACGAGAGTCAGAGACTCATACCGATCTTACTGTATCGAACACATAATGTACATAAAAATATAATACGCATATTCTTGTTTGTATAAATAATAATTATACAAAGATATAATATATATTTTTGTGTTAAGTGTACAAGCTTATATACTCTGTGCGTTATATTCGTTTTTTCTTTCACCTTAGCGAACGTTCCCACATCACTCATCTATATTAGGAAATCGAGCGTGGAAATCTTCCACTTTTGGATAATAAAATAGCGTGAGAAAAACTTTCGCGTCTTCAGTCACGTTAGCGTCGCGCAACTTGTATATTAGTTAAAGAAAGAAAAATTTCATCTCTATGCTCGAGCAACATTACTCAACTCTTTCATTGAAAATTTGATAGGAAACATCATAAAAAAAAAAAAAACGTAAGGAAGATCGTTTCTTGTTCTATCCGCTCTTTACGTCATCCAATAATCTCGCAATGAAAAAACAATTTTTCTAAACAAGAAAACCATAGCTTCAAATTCTAATTTTAATCGCAATCCACGCCCTCTGTTATAGGCTGTTTAATTTACGAACTCATTAATACATGGTCAGACTGTAATTGACCTTGCCGGGTAAATTGCTAATCTTGCATCTCTCATCAAAATTGCCAGCACGTTTGCATTCCGCTTGCCGCGCGCGATTCTTTCCGATATATTTCTGTAATTAAAAATATGCTTATGTGTACGTTATGTGCACGGCGATAAGTAAAAAATCAGACGGTGCAGTTTGATTTTTAACACTTTGAAAAGTAAAAAAACTGTTAAAACCGCGAACTATGCACCGAGCTCTTATCAGAAATACGCACTTTTATCTATTAGTTGTATACGCGAGCATATATGTGAATCATATTTAAAAGAATGCAAACATTGTCGTATTTGCAAGTCGACGACAAGTAAGTTAAAAATACACTAAAGTAACAAAAAACTAATCAAATTAAAACACGTATCATTAAAACTTATAAATGTGTGAAACCGTTTAATAAAATGTAAGCTTGTCTGCAACTCAGAAGAAATTGTTTCCATATTTTTTTGAATGATAATCGTTTTTTTTTATATGTGAATATCACATATTAATCACATAGATAAATAATTTGTTTCACATCGGTCGCTGTCGCGACTTTTGGCCGAAACTCTCGCGTTAACATACGACAGACCTGAAATTGGAACGATCTTACTTTATATATCGCGCAAGCCGCCTGAAGTGAATTCTCAGATTGATTGTAATCGAATTATTTAATCGAACGTTTGACGGCTCAACTCGAGGGTCATGAGACTCTCAGCCCTGTCGTGTTGCGTGCAGCATGAATAATTATATACTTGTAGTCAAGAATTGCTGCAAGCCGATGTGCAAGGTGTGCATCATGCGCCGCGGAGAAGGCGCCACACGCTCAAAAAAAAAAAAAAAAATAATTAAAAATTTGACTGCGCGTACATATTTTAAAGTAACATTTCTGCGTGAGCTTTCTCACATTTTCGACTACCAAAAAGGCGGTGAAACGACGATGAGGCGAAATAAATGAGAAAACTTCGTGCGAATTTATTAAAATAAATTCTAATTTGCTCCGTAAAATTCACTGACGCTACAGATCAGATTTCTACATTTGATACACGTAGGAGACACAGTATAGTATTGCTATTGCTCTTTATAGAACATGAAACTTTCTGTACATGTAGTAAATGTCTTTAATATATTATGTACAGTAGTCTCTTTAGCATTGTGTGTGTGTGTGTGTGTGTGTGTCACTCTCGCATTAACTATTAAGCGTTGTCGATGATAGTTTTTTTTTTTTTTTTATTGTGATCGTTGCAGTTTTGAACATTGCGCGATACTCGATTGTTGTGAACAGACGATAAGCTGATTTGTCCACGAAATGTACATTTAAACTCTATTTAACTGATCAGTCTTTGTCTCGACGAACATTAAACGCGCTGATGATGATTCGCATGTGATTGTATTGCTGTGCCGATTATCATGCCGTGTAAGAGCAAGTACAAAATACAGTGTGCGCTTTTATCTTTGTGTGTCGGTGATTCGTGCGACTTTCATTACGCAGAATATCTCAACACACACAAATGGCACTTTAAGAACAAGTTTCTCGATGATTTCTTTTTTTTTTTTTTATCGAATCAAAGTTAAATAATTGAAAAAAAGTTTCTCTAACAATATTCCCAAAATATCACCTACATATGCACAACATTTAATAGACAAAAATTATCATCAAATAATAATTCAAAACAATATATTATAACAATTTACTCTTCTTGTAGAGTTATTAATTTTAAAAAAAAACCAGCACTGTGATCTTGTAGGACAAATTCTCTCGCCGCGACTTCTTCACAAACATAATTTACTCTTATACATTTATTTTCTCAATAAAAAAAAAACAACAATCTCTTCCTTCAATTTTGATATCTATGCGTTTATCAAGATCGAGAAAATATTGTTATATAGATTACATTCGGGCAAGCTGTACTTCAAGACTAGATCTGACTATCTTGCGTATATGTACGTAAGTATACATATACTGGGTGTCCAAGCTGGGAAGCAAGCTATTTAAATATCTCTTTTGTTTTCAATGACACGAAAATCCATTTGAATGGTGCGGAATTTTAAATAATAAATCAATTGAATCTTATTTTATTAACGAAACATTAAATAGTGAAAAATACGCAGCATTTTCGTGTGATCTAGATTTTGGTCATTTGAAGGTCATACTTTAGACATACTCAAATGTATTTTTTCATAATTTTCTTCCATAGTATTCTCTCCATAGTATTGTGACATAAACGGTTTTTGTGTTATTAAAAACAAAGGAAGATATTTAGGTGACCTGCTTCAGCTTGGACACCCTGTAAGTGTGTGTGTGTGTGTATGTATGTATTATCCTCATATATTCTTTTACGTAAAGACACATATACCAATATATTAATTGCCAATTTTGAGAATGATTAAATTAAAACATTATGTTTATTTATTCATTACGAGCATCATATGTACGTGTGTATTGCTATGTACGTTGTAGCACATTAATGCCTTACGGAGGAAAATTCGTCGAAAGAAAAGCCTTTGCTTTCCCACTAGGCAGGCAGTGATACATCGCACTCATTGTTTCTTGACTAAGCGAGACGTCTTTCGACAGAGCACACAATATAGCGCACTTGGTGTACATAAATTAAAATTCCGATTAAAGTTCAGTTTTGTGCAGCTACAGTATTAATTGTCTACACGTGCGTTTATACAGGCGTGTACAACGCGCACGTCGCGTCTACTAAAATTTTCACACTACGATCTACATACATATGAAAATTTTTTTTAGAGCACATGCAGAACACCTCGGTCACGAATTTCAATTGAACAATGGAACTTCGCTTCGCTTCATATCTAAACGCATATTAAAACTCGTGATATAATACAAAAAATCCTGATGTACGCTTACTTCGATAGTTATGTACAATATGTAGTGACGGCGATATATATTTTTTTACTTGTTCTATCTACAATATTTATATATTAATTTGTATCCTGCACACGTGATTTGTCGCAACATCACGATGTTCCTGACCGACAGTAATGAGCTCTAAAATTTCTTTTCGTCAAATGATGTGATACTACATGTTCAGTGTGGTGTAAATTAATTCGGTGTCTTTTCTGTCAAAATTCAAACTTTATGGATTACGTGATATAATTAATTAATTACCAAAATAATCTCTATTAGTTTCTATAACTTTGATCTTTTTTTGGACACATTGCCAGATTTTATCACAGAAAAATGTAGCGGTTTTGATTCAATAAAATAGTTAGTGGATTTTTCTACATCTTCGACAGTTTTAAAGTGCATGTCACACAGATGATGCTAAAGAGATCGGACTAAATGGAAATCAGATAGAGTTAAATCCTGAGAAACTTCTCAATTGAGCTAAACAATAATATCTTTTGTTTGTTTTGCAACATAAAGCAACATCTTTTTCCATTTTTTCTCTGTATATAGTCTTTTACGCTCTAATTCATTGCTTAAATTGATCAGTTGATTGTTGCTTATCAATCAGCTTTGATTGTTTTGCAAGGTTGTAATAGTTTGTACAATACAATCCTTCATATCCCACCAAATGTATAACAAAATAAAATACTTTTTTGATATGGATATTTAGTTTTACTGTTGAAGTTAATGATTATTCAAGGTCCTAACATGATTTCTGTTTAGGATTATTATACAAAATCCATTTTTCATCCCCAATAATAATTTGATGCAAAAAATATTTCTTTTTAAAGCGGGATAGTAAAGACAAGACATCGTAACGTCATTTCTTTGGCAACGCTGAGAACACTTGCCTTCTTTTTTGTATCTTTTTGTTTAATCTTTATCCAATCATCATCATTAGTGGCACTACAGCCCGAGATGGGCCATGACCTTTGGAAGCCTATGCTTTCCACTCAATTGCAGAGTAGAATGCGAGAAAAAACGCATTCAGAGTAGAATGCGTTTTTTCTCGCATTCTAACCTACGATTTTGGTGAGCTCCGAATCACCACGATAGTGTATATTGCTCCGAGACTTAACTTCCAGTCTCCTAACAATATAAGTTTTACAGGGCAAGGTTGTTAGTCTAGCGCTCAACCTCTAAACTAGAAGGCTAGCTAATTCAGTTCGCATTTCAGTCGATAAATTCGATTGAAAGAGATCGGCCTGGAAAAATTCGAAGGTATGGATTCGAAACTCGGGACCTACTCATTTACAGACCTCTCACTCAGGTCACAAGATCACTGGGTCTCTGATCTTTATCCAATAGTTTCTGTAATTCGATGTCTTCAAATTTCTGATGTGTCTTGGCATTAGCCATACACAACTGAGTTTTAAGTTTATATCGGTCATATATTTAAATTGTATGGAGTTTTGTAAATATAAATGGTTCCTCTTTAAAACTACTACTTATAAGATAGGAAAATATTTTTGCACTTAAAATGCAAGTCAGGAAAAGATAAAGACACCGAATTAATTTACACATCTAAACTAATATATACTGATCAGGTCAAAAGAATAAAAAACCTATAATGTCAAAGGAACAAATTTTCAGTATTGTGTTTTCATAATGTATTATAGCCTCTCCTGTTGTTCTCTTTGTCTTTCGAAAATTATCTAACCCTGATTAACGCTTTTTAAATAAGAAATTGCTTGCTATAATACTTACATATTTCTTTCTTTCAATTCGTCTCCTGATGATGTCAAGCGAGTGTGAACACCTCAAGGCTAGAAATATCTACTACACGCTAACTTCACTCGAACTTCTCTTCCTTAAACGCGAGATTAATCGCCTGTCCGACGTCTTTTACGACGAACGCCGGTTTGCACAAACCATCCTCAACCGGCAAGAAGTCCCTGGGACTGTGATCGGGGATGAATTTGGTACCAGGCTGATGCACCCCGGTCTCGACTAAAATACTAATGCAAGCCTTGGCGCGGGGACTCGTTATGTTCTGTCCGAGAAGCTTCTCCAGACTGCGGGATTTTGTGCCTTCTCCGGATTCGTAACGGGATAAATACTTGTCGTACAGATTCGCGCCGAAGATGTCTGTATTGATATTATCGCTGTAAGAAGAGAAAACCAATTTCTTTTAGAATATTAGATTGCTTCAAGTAATAAATTATTTATCAAGTGTTCTTGTGCAAAATACATACCCGATAGCATAAATTGTATCAACATTCTCAACACCGATACTTCTAGCGTGATTTACAAGCATACGATTCGCGTGGTAATACGTAATCTCACTAGGTTTTCCGACTAGAGCAGCATATGTCATGTCCTTGCCAGTGACTTTCTTGTACAGGCTCTCGAGACACAACAGAAAAGCACCGTGACCGTATCGCGGGATTGGCGCTTCCGACACCCATAGTAAATCCATGTTGCACGCCAACACTGGAATGTGCGGATAAGGAACAGTAGTGGGCAGCCCGGTGGGCATCCCGTTGGTAATTAACAGGTCTACCATTAGCTGCAACGACGTTTCCCAGGTAATCGGCTCGCTCAGAAGCACGATACCCTCGATTCGTGGAAAGTTCGGATCGACTGGACCACAGATCGGATTTCTTTTCTTCATGTTCACATAGTCTAAGCACGGATAGTTTTTAACCAATTCTTCTATCGTTGTCGTCTTCTTGAAACCCAGCTCCCGAGCTATTTCCGTGATCGGACCCTGACCGGAAATCAGGACTTGTTTGTCGTGGAGGTAATCGAACATTTGTAACGGTGAGTGCGCCAAGACAACTTGCGACTCTGTAACTTCACAGCCTATCCATTTTGACAGATCCGCCGCTTTTTGGCTGCGTAACGAGTTCCCACTGTTTGTGACAAACAGAGTGGGTACGCGGAACTTGCCATCGTCTTCTCGAAGCCGTTTGAAAGATTCTTTCACCGGTGGTAACACCTGCTTCCCGCGCACAATAACACCGTCAATATCAAATAGCAGACCGAACGTTGGCTTTGTACATAAAGGCTGCAAAAAGCAAATATATTGAATGAGTGCAAGTTTTGATGGATTGCATGATAGAAAAATGAACCAAGTAATTTAATTAAAACCGAATTTATTATTTTACCAAGTAGTCTATTGTTCTCAAAGAGTTGTACTTGGTAGAATGAATAAATTTTTAATAAAATTAATTTATCTAGTTTTCTATCACGAAATCCATCATATTTTTCGCACTTAACCATGTGCGTGTATTACTTAAGAAATACAAAAACTTTCTTTAACTTTATAAGTAATTTTTATAATATAATTTTTATAATATACGTATAAAAATTACTTGATTATAAAAATTATTTGAGTAGTTTTTTACATATTTTTATATATTATAAAAAATTTATATACTATAAAAAAAATAAAAGTATTTTGTAATACTAAATACTAATCACTAATTCGCAATTTTAACTATCTTCGAGAAGAAACAATTATTGTCATTAAGACTTGAATCCATTTACATATCGATAAATTATCTATCAATGTATTGATAAGCGAAATAATGTTGACACTTATCTTCAAACTTATAAAAAAAAAAATAAATAAATTACAAAAGATATCCTACTACAAAATATGTTACATCTTCATGAGACTCTGTATATTGCATACATATAACTAAAAATAATATATCGCGCAACAAACAATAAGCAGTTATGAAACCTTCAGAGTATTATGTAAATATGAACAATAATAACACACAGTGATGACAGATGCGCACGATCGAACGTTCGAAATTAGAATGAATGAAAAAGAGAGAGAACGAACGAAATTATCAGTCGTAAACAAAAGAAAAGAATCTGCGATAGGTCGAAAACATCAAAGGATCGCGATGACAGGCAAATTTAAAAAAGGGAAAGATGCACAAGTGGCGGGGAACTCACTCTCACTCCACTGAGCCTCACGACGTCCAGTCGCAGCAGGATATTGGTAATAGCCATGTTGTCCCTTTTTTTTTAAATAGGGTAAACACGGAACGGCAGCAACGATGCGGTTCTCAAAACGCTTAGAAAATGCTGTCTATTATCGCTCGATTACGCATAATGAGGCGCTTTGAGGTTATATCGACCTCGATACACATTTCACCCGTTCACCGTGCTGTTTGCACGTTACGCGTAAGAGGACGCGCAAAGTCACGAGATGAAAAGGACAGATCCAGTTCATGCGTAGTAGAGCGGGAGTCAGCTGATCAACATTAGACGTTTACTTGGACGCGTTTTGAGCATCGCTCCTGTAATCTATTTTTTTGGCGGTGTAAACGCTCGCGAACCTCACGCAATAACGTTATCGTGATGTTGTTGCACTTATAAACAATTGTTCTATCAGGGTAGTGCTCAGAGCAATAAAAGCGTGAGTGCACGCGAACGTTCATTCAAAATAAACACATCTCAAAAAATCAATGGGACTAGATGGGAATTGACATTTTGGAGTAAACAAGAGTACGCGGTGAGATTGTAAATTTAAGTCATCTAGTCGCTGATCAAATATTTCAAAATGTTCATCAAACCGTTCACAGTCAAAGCTGAACATCGGATGAAAACAACTGAAAGGTTAGTGGGAAACATTTTTGAATAATTTAGATATTTAAATATATGTTCTATCACAACTTAAACTATATATTTCCGAAGTAATAAAATGAGTAAAAATAATAGAAAAGATTTAGCAGAATTTGTACATATACATATTATTAAAATACTTTTATTTTTATTATTTTTAGAAAAAAATTTCTGGAGAGAATATTAGATGCATATCCTCATTTGTCACTTGAACAAGTTCAATCAATATTCCCCAAGAAGGAAATCATCAGTATTTCCAAAATAGTGACCAATAGCAAAGAGAAGGGAAAGGTATATACTAGAACTATACATGGCGACGAACAGTACATGGTGCCCTATTTCTTTGAACTGGACTCGTATGGCGAAAAGTTATTTCCCTCAGTTTACGCAATGTGGGATTTTCCATATTTCCTGTATAGCTTCACCATACATCAGGGAGTTGTGTCGAAATTAGAAAATGGTGCTGATCTGATGTTACCTGGATTGATTGTAAAGAAGCCTGTGACTCTGCACAGTTATGGTAAATTTCAAAAAGGCGACGCGGTGGCGATCAACACCGAGGACAATAAGGTTTGGATCTTTGTTTTATCGATTTATTCGAAAATAGATTTTGTGGACGAGAGAAAGAAAGTGTTACCTCGTAGGCTACAGTCGCTATTGGTGTCACCATGCTTTCTAGTGAGGACATGTACTTATCTGGCGGACACGGAAAGTGCATGAAGATCTTGCATGTGTATGGCGATAAGCTTTGCAATCAAGTCTGGTCGATTCCCCCGAGACCTGCTCAGGGGATGCCAGATCTCAATGATCTTTCCGATATGTGGAACACTATGGATACAGCAGATAAAAAGAATAGCGACGAGAATGAAAGTGAAATACTACGATCTAAATTAGACGAGCTGGATATAGACAAGACATCGAATGACACAGTCCCCAATGACGAAAGCATTTCTGACAACACGACTACTTGCAAGGTAGAGATATCTCTCGGAATCTATATTTATCTACAAAGTGAATCGATTACTTTTTTGTTATACTTTTTTTTAGGAGGAGGAGGAGGAGGAGGAAGAAACAGAAGAGAAAGTAGATGAAAAAACGGAAGTAGAACAGGAAGTGAATGATCCAGTGCAAGAGATGAATGAATTGCTGGAATATTGTTTCTTGAAAGCGTGCAAAACTATGATAAAACGTACTGATCTGCCAATGTGCATGTCCAACTTTCACAGAAATTATCTATTAGCCGCCTGTCCCGTGGACAGAACCGTCGATGTAAAAAAGTCACAGTATAAAAAACTGTCAGTGTTTTTAGAAAAAATGAAGATTAAAGGAATAATCGATACAACTAAAACGCAAGGTGTAGAAGTTTTGACATCGATCAAGGTAATATTTTTTCCTTTGTGTATTTTTAAATAATGGTTTTTATGTCTTTAAAAATGAGATGGTTAATTGCGTTAACGTGCAATCAAGTATGTTATTTTTACTCGTTCCCCAGTTTGATCATCCACTTTTGCAAGATTTAGTCATTAACGAACAACCGAAAAAAACCGAAAGTTCGGCTATTTCTCAGAACGTCGTCGTAACGGAATGCTATAAAGTAACTTTCGATGTTCTGCCAGTTTTATCAAAATTCGGCTACGAGTAAGTGAACACAACTCGTTAATGTTGTTTTGTTACAAATATATAATTTTACCAAAACAATATATAGTACCAATACGTGGTAACAATTGTAGAAAAGGCGACGTGATGAAGAGAGCTGATGTCAGAAAGTGCTTTACCGATTACGTGAAATCGGAAGATCTGCAGAATGGAAAGTAAGACACGAATGAAGACACGGAAGTTTACGTGTACATGCGTTATTAAACTGCATTGTTGTTTTGCAGAATGTTAAAATTGAATCCTCAATTGGCGGGAATCATGCGAACCAAAGCGGATCAAGAAATGGTGACGATGGAAGACGGGATAAACAAGTTCATCGGACGCATGACGCACATGCACGAGGTCGCTCTTAACGGAAACGTTCTGATGCACACGGGAAAATTGCAACCGATCGAAATGACCGTTACGGTGCGATCGGGTACGAAAAAAGTAAGGAAGACAATTCAAGAACGAGAGAGTATCGGATAAAAATGCGGTTTCGTTCGTTTTTCTGACGGCATTGCGCACATTTCAGGTGACGTTGGTGCGCAATCTGGAAGTGTTCGGAATTAATCTGAAGGAGTTCAGCAAAGAGTGCCAGAAGATTGGTGCGAGCGCGACGATCGTCAACGAACCCGGTCAAAAGGTTCCCAGTGTTCTTGTTCAAGGGAACCAAGTCTTACACGTGCACAAATTACTCACAGGTGAGATTGTGAGATGCAATTTGATTTCAACTCTCGATACTGTGCAGATTTTTTTACGGATAAAATATAATGTTTTTGATTGCTTGTTATTGCAGAGAAGTACCAGATCAAAAAGAACCTCATAAAAGGTCTGGAATTGGCTCCGAAAAAGAAAAAGTAAACTGATTGCGCAAACAAAAACAAAAACAAAAATAAACTTTCTTTTATGAGTTGTATGGAGAAATCCTGAAATGTACATAAGAATGCGACAAATATGACGATTGTATTTAATTTTGACAGAATAGCGCTGAGTTGCGAAAATTACACACAGAAGAACGCTGCCATTATTATAATATAATTCGTAACGTTTTCGAAAAATCTTTTCTAACATGTACATGTTAAAGCGATTGGGGAGACTCGAACGATTTATCTATGAGGATACGTTATATAACTAATTATGAAATAAAAGAAATTTATGAGAACCTGTTTTCTTCATTTGCATATTTGTCCTATCAAGTTTTGTCGCATTTACTACGCATCATGAAACACACATCGCATTCTCAAAACCAAGAAAACACAGATCGAGATGCGTAAAGAGAACAGGTAAGACTTTTTTTTTTTTCGTGTGAGAGAGATAACAGGCGGTCGAAGTTTGTTAATATAATTTATTACATATCGAGGTTTTTTCAACATGGAAAAGTACAAATATTGCAATATGGGGAGGGCCCGTGAGCTCTCCTCGGGTGGGAGGGAGGGAGGGAGGGAGGGAGACAGGAAGGCAGAGAGATCTCGCACAAAAGGGGAGAGGCGATAAAAGGTTGTCTCTTGCGGGGGAGAGGGCAGATATTTAAGGAATGCTGCGTTCGGATAAAAAACCGAGAGCAAACCGCATAGACGTGTATAATTGTATGTATATAGGTATATAATCCATATTTTCACATATATATATATTTATATATCTTTATATCGCAGTTTACTCTTCTGCCTTAAGATTTATCGCTTTTTTTCTTCTCGATGACAAAGTATACCGACGGACGTCACGAGAAGCGTGATTTACGCCCGCAACGCGTTTTCTTTTTTTTTTTTTTTTTTTTTTTAGGTTCCCTCCTCTCCACGGCCCCCGCATATATTTAATACTCATTTTTTGTTCTTCATTTTTTTTCTCGTTTTTTTTTCTTTTGTTCTACTACCTGTTTATACGCACACACGAGCGCATCACGAGGTCGTCGCGACGCACACGCGTGCTTGTTTTTATTTATTTATTTATTTTTTTGGTTTTTTTTTTAATTTTTTTTCACGACAGTAATTTCAGAGCCGTGGTTCATACGACAATTACCGTCGCTGCACAATCAACGACGCGAATAAGTCGCTGATTTTTCGAGAGACACAATAAAGTCTCGTCTCTCGCTTGTACATGCACATTTTCAAACTGGAGAAATATAAATTTGGTAATGTCAAAAAAAAAAGAAAAAAAACAGATTGTGATACGACTGAATCGCCCGTGTACCATGGCTCTTGCTATTTTTTTTATCACGTTCTCTCTCTCTCTCTCTCTCACTCTCTTGCTCTCTCTCTCTTTCTCTGACTCTCACTATTCGTCACTAACGTCTTTCTTAACATAATCATCATCATCATCATCATCACATCCAAATTGTCATTATCGCCGCGTTTTCCCTTAAAAAACTGCCTCACAGACGATATCGATCGAAAACGTAGCGATCTGTTTCGCTGATTGTCGTGCGCGTTTCGCCCGATCCGTGTAAATCATTTCGGAATCGTTGATAAATATAATCGCTCTCCAAAGAGAGAAATGTGCAATGTCGTCTTCTTCTTCTTTTTTTTTTTTTTATATTCATTAATTCGTTTTTATTTTCACAACTCGCGCCACCGCAATTGTTAAATATCAGTCAGTCAGTCAGAATTGTTCGATTCTCGAATGGAATTTCGCGCGGAGCCGACGAACGTCGCACGGCGAAAAATTCGTCTATAAATGTCGATAAGCCTAAAGCGTATATTAATACTCGCGGGCCAGATTAATCAGTCTTCTCGCAACGAATGTGATCGATGCTTCTCTATTATAAATCCGATCGCTACGATTCGATCACAATCGCTTCATCTTCCCTTGATAGCACAAAATCTCTGTCTCGAAAACAGACAATTTGTCGTCAAAATGACAGCAATTACGTGTCAATGAATCCACAATTGCTGCCAATCTGCCGGTATATTTTTGTCGGTTTTGCTTATACTGACTGGGGTCGATCTTTCTACTAATAAACTTGTCAAGGAAATGCCTCGTACTCGCCCTTTTTTGTCCTACTCTCCTTTCTTCCTACTTTCATCGCTCTTTTCTTTTATTGTTTTTCTTTTTTTTTTTCTTTTTTTTTTATCTCGCATTCTCTCGCGGAAATATAATTGTACTCGCTATACCGTTGATGCCGTCGCATAATTATCTCGTCTCGCCTAAATTATCATCAATAGTCTCTCTCTTCTTCTTCCCCCTCCTCTCTCTCTTTCTCTCATTCAGTCATTCTATCTCTTGTTCTTTCGTATTCTCGCTCTCATTCGATCTGTTTTCGAAATTTTCATAATTTTTTTTTTTTTTTTATGCAACACATAATGCGACTAGATAGTACAGGTTAAGTAATAATTAATATTGTTAGTTATATAATAATAACGTATGACTAGACAATGCAAGATAATAATTATATTGTAAATAGTAATAATCACATATTATGGATCGCAATTTATATTAACAATGTGGCGCGCACGTGTTTCCCAAGAATGTAATTTAACTTTTTTTTTTCTTGTTTTTATGCGTATTCTGCTTTTTTGGTGTGTGCGTGTTCCCGTGTGCGTGACTATTTCCCGCTTTCATGTATATTATGTATATTATAATGGACATATTTATGTAAATACACATGTTTTCTTTTTTGTTTTTTTTTTTTTGTAATTCTTCGAGTGTTAGTGTGGTCCATTCGTTCTGCCTCGCGTGTGGTGTTACGTCGTTATTACGTCGCGAACACATGCGCAAACAAAAATCGAGAATGAATTGCGAAAGAATTTCGAAGCGAGTTCCAAACAAGTGGAACGCGAGTTTGGAAATCCGACTTTAAATCTCTCTCGTCTCTCTTTCCGCACACTTACGATATAACACCATTTCCCGAGACAGTTTGTATGTGATTTGTATATGTATTTGTTTGTGTGTAAAGGAAGCTTCTCTCTTTATCTCTCTCTTCCTCTCTTTCTCTCTCTCGCGTTTATAATTAATGTCGATATATTCCGATTTTAACTTTTTTGTTTGAAACGGTATCGACAATGCATCGTATAACGCAACGACCGATGCTTTGGTTGTAACATCGGAGGACGTGATATAACGCGTGCGGTTGATTCCGTATATTCGAGAAACATCAATTAACAGATCTCCGATCACTGTCTAAGGTGTACAAAGTATGCGTGTGTAAGTCCTTCTGCGCGATCCTATATATGTACACATATCTACGGAAATAATGAAATCATTAAATATCTTCGGTGATTAAATGAATATGGTTATTCTCACCGTTCAGCTGTGCGCGCGCGACGTGACGTTTTGCACGATCACGTCACCGCAATTAAGTACTCAATTTAAGTATTTTTCGCGTTCATCGATACGATCATCCTTGCGAGCGATTGTGACCGCGCAATTTGTCCCGTCGCGTGCGAATTTTCTCGCACGACAATAAGAGAGATTATACGCAATGATCTAATAATGATATTCATACGAGCTGCATAAATTGTCGCTCCGTTTTTTTACTAATAAGATACGTAATAGCGTGATGATAATAATAGCAATAATAAGAACAATAATAACACCAATATGTACGTGTATACAGAGTTCTGTCGAAGATACAATAATGTCTCCCCTCCCTCCTTCCATTTTCCTCTCTCAATCAATTCTAATATCAATCTCTCTCTTTCTCTCTCTCTCTCTCTCTCTTTCTTCCTCTCTTCCTCTCTCGCTCTCTCGCTCGCTCTCTCTCCCTCTTTTTTCTTTTTATGCATTAATCTACACATAATGGGAAAGCCGTTTTTTTTTCACGATTGCACAGGTGAACTAAGATCCTCGAAGATGTAACGAGAAAAAGAATTCAGGGCCAAATATATATAAATATATGTATATATATGTATGTATATGTATATATAATTGGACCCCGAAGGCTGCTCCTTGTAATAGGTTGAAAATGTCCTGGAGAGACTCTCGTCCTCGTCGTTTAATGTTACACGATGCGGTTTTGTTGATTCCGACACCCGTCGATGAATCTTATATTACACTGGAATCATCGACGGACGTCGTTCTGCTCAGGGCTTAATCCAGGGTGCGGTCTTAGATAATTAACAGAAAAATCTGAATTTGGATCTGTGAAGGATCTCTAGGAAAGGCGAAATTCTTCCGTGGATATATTCCCTTCTTTGACTATTTTTCTCTTGTTAATTCACGATGTTTCGTATTCATGTGAATGTTCGTTATGTTCGTAGAATGACGTATCGCGTTTTACGTCACTTTGTGTGTGGTTTTTTCTTAATTATATACAATATATATATATATATATATATATACAAATAAAATATGTATGTGTATATATATATATATAATATATATATTCTCTCTAGGAGATCTTCAACGGCGCTCACGGAAATTGCATATTTAATCCGCATTATAATCCTGTTAGTTTTTTTTTTATTACATTAATTATTCGGAGTGTAACATTATTGTAATTAATTTAAAAATCTGGATTATATCGGCGGTTAAACGCTCCACGTAAGTTTGCAGTGTTTGCATTCGGAGATTTCGACAAGTGGAAAACACTGCATCGCCGATGCGCTACGAACTATTTAATGTCTGTTTTATGAAACAAAAAAACTGCTCCTCTTCTATAGTCTGCGCGACAATCTTTCTCTCGCGTGATACATAGCACACTCTTTTATAATGTCAACAGTCTAATTCTTTTCTTTGTTTATTTTTATTATTGAGCTATGACGTGGCAAAACCGTTCGTAGTAATAAAGTCGATATACGGTCAGACGTATAATTCGATGAGCCGATCGCGTTTATCATTTCTCCGATTAAATCGAATCCATCCATCGTTTGCTTATTTATTTCACATGCGAGGCCTAAGGAATAAAACAACTATATTTCAACAAACAGTATTTTGGTCGTCGGTTGTGTGTCGTTACTTTCCTCGATTATATATCAAAAATTTTTTTTTTTTTTTTCATTCTTTCATATATAATTACGCACTAAATAACTTTATCGTTCGTTCAACATCGATTCTTTTTTTTTTTTTTTTTTAATAAATGTATATCGGTACTTATCACGATGGTTACCGTTTCGTTAGCTCGATCTCGAATTAATTCTCACACAGCAACTTCTTAAAATTATCCCATCCACTTTTAATTCCCTCATTTTGTCTCACACATTCTCGCTACACTTTCCGTATCTTAAATCGCACCGTTCATCATATATCGAGTATCGCAAAATTGGAAACATTTAGGTCTTCGTGAAATCCTATCGCTATTATTATCACTTTGAGTTTTTTTTTATACGCAGTTCTTCTTGGTGTAAATTGTCCGATTTACTTGGAAGCATTAAGTGTATATTAATCGCGCGAAAATTTTTTCGCGAAGATAAAATTCCCCCCTCCTTTTTACCATGTGGTCCAAAATATAGACTGATACCGATTGGTGGATTGAAACAATGCAAATGATCATAATTGTTTTTTTTTTTTCTTAATTACGACGGCAAATGTTCTCTAAGAAGAAACAGAAACTGACATCGAAACAATCTCACGACGTTTGTATTACGTAAAAAGACCGAGTGTTGGACAGGATTTTCACAAATAATTTTCTCTTCCATAACGCGTTTTTGAAAAATCTAATTTGGAACAGAGATTGACAGCTATCTTCACTCGAACAAAAGCCCTCCGTGTTTAGCCAATTTTTTATATATCTCTATCTTTGGTTTACTCTATTTACTCGCCTATGTTGTCCCTTTTCACGTCAACGAAATCGCATACGTCGCAATAATTACCTAACGTTAATCTTATTATAATGTATAATGCTATCGCGCGTTTAGATTCTTCTTCCTTAAAACACGTTTCTTATTATATCAGTTACAATAAATATCGCTATTAGTATACCGTATATATAAAATCCGTCATAAAATACATCACTTTATTTGAATCCGCGTGTTTTTTTTTCGCCGTGTCTACAACATTTCATCGTTCCCGCTTTTTCCCTTATACATAGTGTTACGTCATTGCATCGATTGTTTAACATATACGAGATTCCGTTTAAAAAACATTCTTCACCAGATTCCAGCGGCGACCCTCTTCTCTCAAAGTTGGTGTAAAAATCGAACAAGTTCTCTCGCGTTGTAATCGCATGTAACAATATAATTACTAACGCAACATCGATCTCATTCGTGCGTTCGAAAGAAATAATGTCGATTGATCGGTTGTCGTTAATCTCGATTAGTGAAATACGGCGATAAGAAATGTTCTACAAGAAAGCGTAAATATATGTACGAGATAAAATCGAGTAGATAATCGTAAATGCAAATTGATCAAATGACCTAACAACATAAATAGAACATATTTTTTAAACAAAAAATTGACATTTAGCTTGCGTTATAATTTCTCTCATCTTGCCCATTTGTGTGTGATTCGCTCGTGTGCGTGATTTACACTTTCTACGTTTCCTTGTGTTTCGATAAAAACATTATCGTAGCAATAAAATTGACAATTGAAAAACAATGATCGTAAAGAGCAGGAATTTAATAAAATCGATTAGAAAAGTGTAAATTTTAATTAAATCTCTTGATAAAAAAAGAGAATATTTTTTCCCAAAAACAAATTGAGATTCAAGTTGTCATGAGAAAACATGTACTTATAAAAAAAAAAAAAATGATAAATCGTATAACAAATCGATATAATTTTTCCACATATTTTTTCCATAATTGTAATATGACGTTCACTTTTCTTCCAACGACCAATAATGTTGCTAATATCGCGAAAAACGTTTATTGTTCAATAAAACAAAATACAATTGACGAAATATATTTTAACAGTGTGCGTGTTTTAATACCTTTTCCGTTCATTATACTTTGACAATATAACCGTCGATTCACATCGTCACGATCCCGTTATAAAACACAATTGCATGAAATTATCATATATCATAATATTTGTGCGTGATTAAAGCCTCGATCATTGGCATCAATAATCTCTCGATACACGAGAACAACGAAATAAACAAATTACACACAAAAAGTTTAAGTTATTAAGATATATATATTTTGTTAAAAGTCGCATAAATAGGTCATTGTAATCTATTTACAATTACGATTATCGGATTTTTTGGTGAGCAAGACGAAAACTACTCTTTCGCCATTTCACTTTTATTCGCAGAATTGTGCAAAAAAATTTACTGTGCGTCTTTTGTGACTGTAGAATTTTTTTCTACAATTCAACAAAAAAAAACATTTTGTAGATTGTTTATTTCTTTCTCTTTTTCTCTCTCTCTCTCTCTCTCTTCTTTTGTTTTCCGATTGCCGTCAGTGTTTTTATTACAATTTTGTTTATACAATTTGCTAGTCTGCTTTTTATCCTGCTTTCTTTCTTTTTTTTTCTTTTTTTCGCAGCATTTGTCTGTTTAACGACTGCGTCTAACTCGCAAACCGGAAATATCCGAAACGATAGAAATATTGCACTGCATCAGCCTGCCTGATAATAATTTTTATGCACACTTAAACATACAACTTTGTAATAACGACAGAGTCACTGGTAATCGTAATATGAGGCCGTTGCGACAAAACTCGACAACGACAGCGACACAACAATGTTTAAATTGGAAAATATCGATCACATCGACGATTTCTCTTAACACTAGTGACTATTAATTCGCGTTTGTCTGAATGGTTTCCTTGGAAAGTAACTTTTGTCTCAAATATGCTTTTAATATAAAAAGTACATCATTAAATATTACACAAACAGTTGTATTTACTTTAACAAATAAATCGGATTTAATTCGCTTATTTTTTTGTTTTTTTTTGTAAAGAAGTAAATTTCAAACATTTATCAAAAATAAAAGATTGTAACTTCATGTTACGTTTGATCAAGGAAAACTTTTCTGATTGTACTGATTAATTGTTTTCAGACAATGTCTATGGACAAGAAAAAAATGTTTTTTTTTTATCTTAACACTATTTAGTATTAAGTATTTGATTAACTTTCCTTCATGTGTGAATATTTTTGTTACAAAGAGGGGATTTATATTTTTTTTTGCAACAGTGTTGAAACAGGGCATTATACTCAAAACCAGTAATCGAAACAATACATACAGGGTATGTCGTTTTTGAAAAAAAGTGACTTTGAAATAATTCATTTTTTTGTGAAATATGACACAAAAATTATTTGGTGAAGTATGTAAACAAATGTGTGTAAATATATTATTAATTTCAAATTGTCAAATTTATGAAAAGAGCTTTAAAACAAATAAGCTTTTAACACACTCTGTAGTACATGTATACATATGTATGTACAATTTTTTCATGGTTTTGTACATAGAGAGTTAACGCGCCGTAGAATATGTTTGTACCTGGAAACTCTGATTCAATTATTTAACTATATGTTACACTCTTTTAATGAGCAATAAGTAAAAAGAACAATTGGAAATTATCTGTGTAAAATTTATTTTGAGAAAAATAAAATAAAAATTATATGCATATAAAATAAATCCCCTAAAGATAAAAGTAAGAAAGTCTTTGATAAGTCGCGCGAGAACCCTTGAGATTCGGATGGAATATTTCGATAAAACGATCGATATTGGCCTCTGAGTTCATTATTTATATAACAAGCACTTGCTAAATTTATCCTGTCAAAAACTTAGGTAGCTCAGTTTCTTTATTCCTTTCTCGAAATATCCTTTCTTTCTCTTTCTCTCTCTCTCTCTCTCTCTCTCTCTCTCTCTCTCTCTCTCTCCCTTTTTCTCTTTAGTAAATCTAAATTTGTTTTCATATTTCCTTCTTCTGTGAGGCGATCAAATCGGTAAAAATATGCCGAAATAATCGCATCTTTCATAAACACGACAACGTTCGTAACGTTCCTTTGGAACCACGCTTACAATTTAATTCACGATACGTTGTGAGAGAGCGAAAACAGTATCCGCCAAATTTTCGTAACAATCTCAATAAAAAAATATCAAAAACGCGCATCAGCGAGGAAACTTTTATTCGTATTACAGATTTTACTGAAAAAAAAAAAAAACTGAAATTTCAATTCACTTGAACGTTCGCAGAATAGGAACGCTGTTTTCACTCACACGATAGCGTATCGGGAATCCAAGCGGAGTGAAGACAATTGTTTTCTACACATACACTTTAAAGATTAAGATTCACACACATATATTTTATATTTTGTGCTAAATATCCGCGTAATAACTTATCGCCTAATATTGTAGATTAAATCTGACGAATCTGAGTTGCGTTTGAGTTACACGCTGAGATCAGGAGCAAAGGATCGCTGCCGGGACTTCCTCGAGATGATCGTGAGAACCGTCGGGAAGGAAGATCATCTTTAATAAGTGGTTTCTAATTTATCGCGTCAACGCTAACAGTAATCTCGTTTTTTTTTTTTTTTTTTTTTTATATACTTACACGCAAGTGTCGTGACCGAATCGGATCGATGTGCCCGATTAAAGCCAGCTTAAATGTCAATCAACCTGATCTGAAGAGACCATTAGTCATCAGAGCATTAATAACAGAGATCGATTATAGTTTTTAATCATCTTAGACGTCTAGCAACGTGGTAATAAACTTTGTTTCGTCTGACAAAACAAAAGTTTCGAGACAGCTGGAACAAGATTTCTTCAAGATGACTTGTCTCTTCCGCGATGTTCGACATAAAATTTTCTTCGCATAAAAATATTCCTCCTCCTCCTCCTCTCTCGTTCGTTCTTCTCCAGCTTTTTCCCCAATAAGCTCTATTCGCGAAAAGCTTTCGAATTTTACAGTCGACGTAAACTTTTTTCCCTCGCACACCGAATACAAATGTAATCATCCTCACTTCACTCCGTCCCTTTATCCAACTCTTACGCGAACACTTCGAATAGCTTAATTAGAATATTACGAACGTCGGTCGTTGCGAGATTCGATAAAACAGTCTTATCAATGAGTGAGCGACTCTCTCGGCGCCATCGTGATTTTTTCGGGAGGGGAAAAAAAAAAGAAAAAAACGACCGACGCGACACATTGTGTGTTTATGTATCGCGCCTGTACGCACATATGTAAATTCTGTATATCGTGATTAAATCGCGTGATTAACGACAGTTACGCTGATTGGTGGCACGCACGTATATTCCCTATTTTTTTTTATATCAACAAATGCCGAAACGAAACGAATTATCTGAGATTTAGCGAGATGCGCACACACATACACACATCGAATCTTAGATTATAGAATATAGCTGCTGCTAATACTGCTCTCTATAGCAGGAAAGCACGGCAATTTTTTTTTTTTTTTTTTTTAAAGAAATACGTTCGATAAAAATACAACATAATCGCATATATAATTAACTCGTTAATTAATATAGTATGTAATTAACGAGTTCCGCAAGGACGTGTGAAAATCGAGAAAATGTTTTTTTTTCGCACCCTGGCTACGAGGAGAATCTATGTGGCTCTATAGCCTCTCTTTTCTTTCTTTCTATCATAGAGATAGAAGATTTATAAACCGGAAGAACTCTCCTCTCTTGTATTCTTCGCCATTTCCTTTCCCCCTGCGATGGACTGTATGTGAAACCTGTCTCATTAAACGCACAACGAAAATCTTCGGACATTAGAAAAGCGTTTATCTTCGTTTATCTCAAACTTATTTAATATCTTCACGTTGGACTTTCCATTGTTTCTCTCTTTTTCTTTCTCTCTATCTCTCTCTCTCTCTTTTCTTCTCTCCGTTTAGTTTAATTAATTACATTTATATTTTTATATTGTGTATTTGTGTATATGTGAGAGTGTACGTGTGTACCATTCTCGCCCTTTCACGATCAGCTTCCGCTTGCATTGTTTTTCTCAACGCTCCTCGCATTTGTTCTTCTTGATTTTCTCTCTCTCTCTCTCTCTCTTTCTCTTTTGCTCTGTCATCCAATTGTCTTTGTTCTGGTTTTGTTTCAAGTTATATCACTATAGAGTTATCGTAATTAAATATTTATACACTCATTGTCTGACTAGCTACCCCACGTTTTTTTTTTGTGTCGTTTAAATATAGTTTTATATAGATAGTAATTATAATTGAATTAATTAATTAGATATTATAAGTTATGATAATTAATAATTAGAATAATCAAAACATGTACAGAAGATTATAGATTATCTTTCTTTCACTTTTTGTCTCTCTCTCTCTCTCTCTTTTCCTTCTCTATAACTTTCTTCCTCAAAGCCTTTTGTCACCACCTCTCTTGCTCCTCGTTTTCAATCTTCGGACTCTCGCTTTCTTCCCCGCACGTTCGTAATTTCTCCTTTACTTCTTCTTTATCGTTTTTTTTTTTTTTTTTTTTTTTTTTTTAGTTATCAGTTTTGTAGATCGTTGTGGCTCGCCTCGGAGTAATTTCTCGAGTATTTTAAATATCTCCTATCACACATCTACACTTCACACATTTCTTTCTTTCTCTCTCTCTCTTTCGTTCATTCACATTCGCTCGTTCTTCTTTCACTCTCTTATTTGCACAATGTCTCTCTTTCCTCGTTTTCCTTTTTTCTCTTTTCATCGTTCGCAATTTCTATAAGTTAGTTAGTTTAGACAGTATATAAATACTTTTCATTTGTTTTTTTTTTAATTAGGCCTACGGTGAGCTAGATTTGCTTTTGCTTTTTCCTTTTACCACGATGTTGTTTCCGTTTCTGTGCTTTCTTCGCACACTTCTCGGGCACAGTTTCGCAACTCACACGTCCAAACCGTACACTAGAGTTTCACACGATGTACACACGATCTTATTAATTCTCACTTTGCATTATGCAATTTCATTACCTACTCCGCTGCCATGTCATCTTTTTCTTCGAAAAAGTAGTTGCGTTTTATAAAAAAAAAAGACGATAATTCTCTCTCCAATTTACTATCTGCTTAAAACGGTATATTTTTTAATTACGTCGCTTTAATCTACTTTATAATGTAAAAGCCAATTGATAATTCTTTTTAGTTTAAGTTTTGTAATGTTTTTCAAATTCTAATAAAATCCCTTTAAAATGACTGATCGAGAGAAAATAAGAATTTTTTTTTTCAAATAGAAAAATGAAAAAGCAGAAATGCGATTGTATAGAAAAATTACACGCAAAGGCGGGACCTACAACGACAATTCAAAGAGAGAGTTCGTAAATTTCCATTCTCCCGATTAATGTGAATTTTATCGAGTGAGATAAGAGGATATCCGAATCGAAAAAAAACTTTTTTTCTTTTGCGATGAGCGATGTTTATTCGATTATTAACGATGAATATAACGATGATATGATTATTTGGATAACATAAAAAGGATTTCCCTACATGTTTTTTTTTGTTCTCACAATAATGAAGGAATGGACGATCGAGATGATGAATTATGACGATGGGTGAATGAATCAATGACTGTGACTCTTGTAATAAATTTATTATGCCGCTTTTAATTGTATGAAATGGAATGATTACGAATGATTGCGTGAATTTTATGCGTGTGATAGCGAATGATTCGATGAAACAGATCGTGGCATTTCGATGACATTGATACATAATGACAGAATGAGAAATGATCAAGTGATATATCAACGAATGAATATTGTTCTTTCTTTTTTTTTTTTTTTTTTAAGCAAAGATGATAGTAAAGATGAATACCACAATTGTGATTCGAGATGACGATGCGATTAATGACAATGATTCATGGACACTCTCGTGATTTACAACTAACAAACAAGTCGCCGTCGCGCACTGCCGCGACGATTGTGCGTTATACTTTTAGCGATAGCGCGATTACGTTACAGCGATTGTTGTTTCGGCGATTAACTGACAATTTTGCTGAAAAAAACTTTCGGTCGAGCTTTCACGGTAAGCGAGCTCGCTTCGCGCACGACTATCTTTCGTCGTCTTTCTGGAAGAATCAAAGTGCAAAATTCACGACGCGCGACCAAGGATTTTTCAGCAAAAAAATCGCTCGCAAAACAAACTCACTGTTGGAATTTCTTCGACCGATCATAAACATCGTGAAACAAACAAACTCGATTTTTCGTTGTGACTCGAAATTTCATTCCCAGCTCCGAACAATCAATTTCGTCAATGTCAACGATTATTGCGATTGCACTTAATTATATATAATTAGATTTTCGTTTATTCTCTCAAATCCAATTGGCTCGCTTGCGTCGAGGCGCGTCACTAGGAAACACATTGTTTTTTTGCACCACTTTTGGATATTTCCTCAGAGCAGCACCTCGACCGAACGACGAGACTTCGGTATATTGCACAAATGTGGGACGAATAAACATCGCATTTTTATTTCGGATAATCTCTCGACAAATTTACACATCGAGAAATATCAGCAATGTATGAACGTGGGGAAAGAATGCGCACGAAATATTTCGTACGAAATCAATACAAATTGAGACAAATTCTTAGTTTTTTTTATAAGAGACTTAATCAAGAGCAATCTTGTCTTTTTTTTTTTTTTTTTTTTTTCATTGCCAATATTTCTTGGATGACCTAAACGTGAATTGAAAAGAAACGTTTCTCGTTAAAAAGTTAGCGTTTCTTGCGATCAAAGAATTGGACGATGACTCTCAACGAAATTAACGGAACGCTCGAGCTCCGAGAGAACGTAAACGGTATATAAATTTACATATATAGAATTTAAATCTCGTAGCATTGGAGCTCTCACTACTATCGTTCGTTCGACACCGTCGTTTTTTGTTTTTTTTTTCCAGTCGGCTCACTTTCTACATCCGGCCAAGCGCCCCTCTTCTCATCCTCTCATGTCGCCCTACACAAACTGAAGAATACCGTTTTCTTCTGCGAACAATTTATATAGCGCTACTCAAAAGAGATAATAACGCTATTAATTTCGCGACGGTTTTTCTACCCTTTCCGTTGTCGCGCGTTAATCATCATCCGACAGACTGAGAGTTTCGGTTTTCCAGCACGCGTTTTTCTTTCCCTTTCTTTCATCTTTCTTTCTTTCTTTCTCTCTCTCTCTCTCTCTTTCTTTCTTTCTTTCTTCTTCTTTTTTTACGAGTATAAGAGGGTACGAGCGCTAGTTAGTAGTACAATAATATTGATAATGCGACTAATGGTTAAATGTAAATTGTTTAATAAATGTAATATCGTTCATTCATCGCAGAAATCAGAAACCGCGAATGTACCGATCTACTTCGAGGCTCTCGTCTCTTACGAGATGTTGGCAGGATGTCCTCAAATCCTGTCGTTGGGAAAAATCTTCGCGTCTCACAAACTATGTTGGTGCAATCAGTGAAGTTATCATAATATTATCGAAAATATATTCAGACAAATGTGAAAATAAATTACATACATGATCTTGCACGCATACACACACGCACACGCACACGCGCACACACACATACATATCATATATATTCGACAAAAGTTTATTAAAAATTTTGACTTATTTAAAGAAATTAAATATAAATTTTAAAACCTTGTTGGCAAAAGTGTGTATATATTTTTATGTGTAACATATGTACATAGGTATAAAATTTATTTTCCTTCAAACATATCCAAACATATCTCAAATAATAAGAATTTGTTTCAATGAAGATTTCTTCACTAATGCACGAACAAGGCTCTCGCGCGCGCTGGGTACGTGTTATTTGTATGCTTGTCTAGTTCCGCGTTTATATGTTATCTCCCTTTCTCCGAAGTTATCGGTAATTTTCATATTATCATCATCATCATCATAGCGATATAACTAACAACGATTATTGAGACATAAATACAATACACATAATTTATATCTAACGTAATAATCGTATGTAATATTATATTTAAGTAGATTAGCGTGCTCATTCTTTCTTTCTTTCTCTCTCTCTCTCTCTCTCTCTCACTCTCGTCTATCTTTCTCTCCCTCTCTTTCACTCTCGTACTTTCTCTTCGTTCCGTCCGCCTGTGTCAAATTAATTCGATCGATCAATCGTTGTGAGCGAGTTGACACCTTCCCTAAAAGGCGGGGTAGGGCTCGCACCACCACTCTTTTTAACCGTTTTTTTCTTCGTGTCTCCTACTCTTCTCTCTCTCTCTCTCTCTCTCTCTCTCTCATCATTTTAAATCTATCCTTACGTCTCTAAACACATCTTTGTCTTTTTAGACACTCGAGTTCGATTAAAATCGAATCCCAGAAAAAGAGAAGCTTTGTCGGATTTCGGAGAATCAGCGAGCGCCCGATCAAAGGTACAATCAAGTCGCAATTTTATTAGCTCACCTTCGGAATCGTTCATTTCATTGCGAGAAAACACGCAAATATAATTCGCTATATACTCGACATAAACTACTAAATTCACGCGAGTTCGTCGAATCTTTTCGACAAAACCCGACGTGAATCGCTCGATAGAGGATCCCGTTTGATCATCGTCGACGATCTTTGCAGGCGATTTTCGGTGCGGCAAGAAGTAATTCGATGATCATGTCCGTCTTTCCGTGGATAGACGTTCGTGCAGACCAGTCTTGCGTAATGACTATACGTCCTTGCGAAGGATCGACATCGCGTCATTAATATATCGAATGTAACGAAAATGATATATTACTTATTATTATAGTAAAGGATTCACTAGCGGACAGACCGGAACTCGACTAGATCTCGAGTCGCGAATCATCCCTGCTACACAGACAAATTTATGAGACAAATCACGATCGCTCTCTCTCTCTCTCTCTCTCTCTCTCTTCGAAACGTACATGTCTTTTACGAGAGAGAGATCATTACAATACCGTAATTGCTAATCAAGTAATCTCTATCCTACTATATCGTATGCGCCGTCACGAACACCGCTTAACAATGTGCACATTCAAAGTTTATTTTCCAACTTGCCTTTATTTTATTTATTTTTTTTTTTTTAATCTCGATTTATTAGAAGTTACATACACTTTTCCGAATACAATTTGATAATGCGATTGGAATCACATTTTTATAATTCATTATTATTACAGGCAATTTGCGAATCGTCGGGTGTCGCATTGTGTGGCAGCGTTCATGATTTTTGTATTTAATTATAAATTATATATGACGGTAATAAAATATTGTATATATAAAGACGCTACGAATCAGGATCCATGAGCGTGTCAAAAACGTCTCGCCGTTACATGGCTATATCTTATCAGTCTGTAACTCGCGGAATGTCAGGAAGAGATCGTGGAATGTGTGTCGGCGAAGGAAAGGCCTGGCGAGAGGAAGGGGAGGAGAAGGGTCCGGATCGGCGAAATACGGAAAGGTGATCAGGATCCGACATGGACATGGCAACTGAAACATTTTAATAAGAAATAAAACAAACGACCTTTGAACCAAACACAAATCAGTTTAATCCTTAAATAAAACATAATATAGTTATGTTATTTAATAATTAAATAAATAAATAAAATAGTCGGTTTGTAGTAAGTGGTAATGATAGTAACAGCAAGTACAGCGGTAGTAGCAACGTAGTAGATTATAGAGCAGGTGGCAGAAAATGGCGACAGTATAAAGAGCGATGTTAAGTGAGCAAGTCAAGAGTGAGTAAAGTATACTTTGTTTTATATAATTCATTCTCTACGTAATTACGAGAGTAAGTAAATAATGAGGCGTTAGAGAGGTTACACGTAGCTACTAGACAAGAGACACAGAAAAATATATACGATTATAAGTAATAATGATAATAATAATAATAATAATTAATAATGACGATGACGATGGCAATAATAATAGTAACCAGAATAATAAGTATAATCATAATACGACAATATAATAGCGAGAGGGAGAAGAATAATTGTTATACTAGTAAATATTTAAATACAATGTGAAAAAAAACGCCCGTAAAAAAAACGGACGCCTCGCTGATGCAAAAAAGAGTCGATTTATCTCTCATGTGTGGCTGATTGGCATAACAGTCATTTGCAATCGCGTTCATTTTTCAATGGCATTAATATATACCAAGCCTTCACTTTGTTACCAATGACGATTGATATTTTCTTCTATTTATGCACTTGTTGACAAGTGCACAAAAAATTGCAATTCAGACATCGCAAATAAAAATTATTTGCTCACGCAATTAATTTCGTTCTATATGAATCTTCCAATCAAAGTGTCATAATCATTAAACAACGAGGAGAGATCAATCATTCGAACACTTTCCGATCAGCGAGCGAGTTTGCGCTTACGCGGTATATAGACGTATATTTTCACTATTTTATCAATTTGCACTAATTGTAGATTTGCAGGTTTGGCAAAACCTCTTTTCTTTTTTTTTCCTTTCTTAAGAAAGACTCTGTGTGCCTTTCAAAGGCAGCCGAATAAATAAAGTACTGTCTTAGAAAAAAAAAATTACAGCGCTCGTTACGTGGAAGCCGCGGGATGGACTTCTCTCTGAGGTGTGGAACGACATATATTTCCATCCTCGATATCTCTATCACCCCGAGGCTCCCGGACTAGACACAAAAAGGTACAGGACAACGTACACATAAGTCGGACAACGCGCATATTCACGTTTCGATGTCCTTGACTAAATCTACTCTTAATCGAGTGTCGCCTCACTCGCAACTAATTAAGTACGCGCGATTTGCATATTTACGCTGTATATTCTGTCAATCGCGATCAAGAGTCATCTTAAGAGTGACGATCGCAGTCAAGAAAACTCACTAGCAAGATAAATTTCTATACATAGTTGGCGATTGTTCTTTGTAGAAAATCGTTTTAAGACGCAGTCACACTTTGGAAAGCAAGTTTTATATATATATATACATACATATTGAACTACTTCCAATTGATTGCAGAAAATCACCTTGAGAGACGATCGTTACTTCGAAAAGGACGTCTTTTATCAAATACAGGTCTTATAATCGGTTCTTGTTAATCGAATCGGTCTATTGCTAACTTGAAAAATGCGAGAGATCGACAATTACCGAGCCGCGTGAACAATTGTGAGGGATTCGATTCGCTTGCTTTTTCGCGTCGTTTCACTTTGATCGCGCTCCTTCATCACGTCCGTCACAAATTTTCTAATCATCACTAGCTTTTACACAATTTCATTTTTCTTCTTCGTGCGCGAGGAGATCACGTATATAATCAACGACGCGGCGGCGGTTCGCACGTAGACTAGATTGTAGTTCGCGGCTCGTATATATGTCTGAATATCGGTCGGATATCGAGCGACTTTTTTTTATCAATAATCTGTATCACATGTCCGTGCACCGTCCTCGAAGTTTAGGAATGCGCGAGTTCCTCCTCTCTTCTATCTCTTCAGAATTTTTTGCGATTCTGAAGAGGCCAAATTCGCAAAATAAGCACACATATACACATAAAACTCTGTTTTAACATTGATATCTCGAAATGAGAACCAGCGACATTCTGTGAGACAAAGTCACGAGTTTGTTTCAATCTTAGAATTGATTGATATATACCTTTCAATACATCGAAATGTTTTCAAGAATCGCCAAAATGTGCAATACCAGCAATGACGAGCAAAAGCATAAAATCAAACGCTAAGCAATTACACGCCCTCGATATCTGCATATTGTTAAGTAAAAACTTGTATATACAAGACATAATTTTTTTTTTAAATATTTGATCTTTTAATTTCTACTAAACAAGAAATTCATTCTTGATTCGTTCCGTTAACTACAAAATCTCTCAAGAATTTATAGAAGGATTAACGACTGTAAAGCTAACATCGTAAAAACATCCTCTCGGACGGTGCATCTGCGAAAAACGTGTTTTACTATCTAATAAATGTCTTATATAAAAAAAAAACACAAAAAAACACCAAAGAAACACAAAAAAAGACATGTTTCGCGCGTATTATCGGCGTAGTGCAGTGATAGACCTGAGTACTGACTAGCAGGAAGCTAATCATACATATATATACATATGTATATATATTTATATGTGTGTATTATATATATAAATATATATATATAATGTAATAGCTATTAAGTATGCTATTTGGTATGCAATATCGCTTCGCGATCACCTTGGGCCATGTTTTCTTGTCTCTTCGATCGATTCTTGATCGTCACCTGCTCAAGATCCTCGGAGAGCCACGCCATTGAGAATCATCATGTAACACACGTCGTTTCTCTCTTGAATGTTATCGGTAACATCTCAATAGAACTGTCGTTACATCTAAAGTGCATGCGTGCCCGCTCAAACTCGTGATTGCGAGCCCTGCCCCAACCAACACACACCTTTCTCTTCTTCTCGCGACTCATCACACACACGTACCTTCGCGCGCATATTTTGTTCCCAAATCACCAATATACATCCGGTTTTTTCCCGCACTTAGCACTCCCAAATTTCCGACATCGATTTCGTTAACGCGATTATAACATTCGGTAGTCAATTAATTAATAATACCTTTGGTGTAATATGCACGAGCTCCAATAACGGCCAGGCCCGTTCTTCGCTCTCACGAATTTCCGCAAAATCGATTCGATTTTTTTTCTTTTCTCGTCTACCCGTTTGTTTCTAATCTTCCCTTATTTTGTTCTCTTTCCTTTACTATCTCTTTCCTTCGCACTTTTATTATATTTACTGTTCGCATCTTTACCGTACTTCCGTATAATTCCGTTCCTGTTTGTTTCCCCACCCGTTCTCATTCATACACAACGCTAATACTCTCTAAAACTTATACATAAAACGAGTATGTATAACCACCTACTACTAAGTAGGACTCGAAAGAAGAACCGGGTACCGAGACACGTGGATACCTGACCGCCCGTTACTCAACGCGCGTATGAGTACATCGAACTTGATCCGTCCCGTGTGCAACGAATAACGGGCGAGAGGAGCAGGTACCCGCCTACCCGGGTGTTCCGAGCTCTACTACTAAGCATTTTGCAGCAGTTTTTGACATTTCATTTTTTTTTATTTTTTATTTTTTTATTTTTTTATACTCTCCTTTGTCTGTCTGTCTCTCTTTCTCTCTCTCTCATGCTCTCACTTTTCAGCTTACTCTCTCTTTCATTCTCTCTCTCTTTCATTCTCTCTCTCTCTCTCTTTCTCAATCTCACACTTTCATCCATTCTTTTTTCGCGTATTTCTCTCGCGGCCAGGAAGCGCGAGGTGCGATTACGTGATCCACGTGTTCCTCGCAACAAGTTTTATTTCACGTGACCGCGTCTCACGCGCGAGAGGTATAAATACATAAAGCCTTCCAGGACAGCCCATTGGTTTTGTTAACGTCGCGCGTTTTGTCGATCGTTCTTTTAGTTGTACAAATGTGCTAGTATGTGTATATGTGTGTGTGCGTGCGTGTATATTTGTGTGTATGAGAGTTTCTATATGCTTGTATGTCGTGTATGGTTCAGTCTCACAGCCCGATATCGTCATGATTAACCCGGTCATGGATGTGCGAAGTAGAAAAAAAAAAATTCGGCTGAAATGACAGAATGCTCTCGGAGCATCAAGTTCTAGTCAAAGGGAAAGTCTTTTCTCTCTTCCGTCTTTCTCTTTCACTTTCGATTCTTTTGGGCCTCCTCTTTTTACAAGTTTTTCAACCTCTTTCCGTTCACGCACGCAAACACCACGTGGTCTACAAGCGCCTTCATTGACTGACGTTGAATCTGCGAGAAGTTGAGGCGCCTTTTCTACACGTCGTTCTTTCAGCCGCTATTTATCGTTGACAAACGGCCGTCAGAGTAAAAGAACGCATAAATGAGACGCTATGTTCTTCTCTCGCGAAACAATTCAGCGCCGATCAGTGTACAAATACGTGTAAATCGACAATTTGTATGTACAGGACTCGCGACCGGTCACTTGCGAGCCACATAAGATCTAACACGAGCTTTTCTCTGCCTCTCTCCCTCTCCTCTATCGTCCTCTGCTTCTTCAGCTCTTTTTTTCTATCTTCGCGCGAATGGTCGGAAAACTTCATAAAGATTAGGAACAAGACTTCCTACTCGAATCTTTCATTCTCGATCTTTGTGATACTGTATGAATTCTCGTTCTCGATATCTGTATTGACGATCACAGAGGAAGAGCAAGACAAAGGCAAAAACGTCAATCTCTCGTTCTCCTTATCAAATCTTGTAGGATTTTGCGTATCAATAAGACATCGGGAACATCTCTCACTCCCGCAACTTTCTCATATTTTCGACTCCGCACATAGCGAAGAGAAAAAAGATAAAAAATGCGAGAGAATACAGTTCAGCGAGGAATAAAAGGAGAATGAAAGGACACGATACTTGTACGGGATAATATCATACTTTTTTTCTATTCTTCCTATTTTCTTTTGAGCCACACGCACAGTCCACGGTTATGTATATCGGACAAATCGAACGATCCACTTCTTCCTAATTACTTTGCAACTTTCGATTCTCTTTTCTTTACTCATTCTCACACGCACACGTACTCTCCCTCTCTCTCTCTTTCTCTCTCTTCCTTGCTCTCTCTCTTTCTTTCTCTCTCGCTCTCTTTCGCTCTTTTTCTCACTCTCTTACATTCCTCGCGACTACGTTTTTTCGCTTTGCTGGAGCTTCTTGCTGCCGGCCTGACGGTTATTATTGGGTTTGCTCTTCAAGGTCTTGGCTTGCGTGTGCTGATGCTGTTGTTGCTGTTGCTGCGTCGCCGGATTTGCCGTTCCCCAAACGGCCATTTCGATTGCCCGAGTGAGATGATGTATGCGCGACGGTAAGCGTTGAAGAAATGGCTGCCGCTGACCCTTGGTTCCTGCGTGAAGAATGCCACCACCGCCGCCGATGTGAGCGCTGTTAACGTTGTTGTTGCCACCGCTGACACCCGGTATCGGGCCGACACCCCGTTTGTTGTAGAGGTGACCCGCCGGCATCGGCACCGGCAGCTGTACCACCGCCGCAGTACGTAGCAGTCGATGGCGACGATGGTAGGGCGCCGATACCGCCGCCGCGTCCGCTGCCGCAGCCGCAGCCA
Organism: Pseudomyrmex flavicornis; assembly: GCA_014825475.1. Taxonomy (NCBI): domain Eukaryota; kingdom Metazoa; phylum Arthropoda; class Insecta; order Hymenoptera; family Formicidae; genus Pseudomyrmex; species Pseudomyrmex flavicornis. Next base: position 50,686 of record QVNW01000260.1, read on the forward strand.
TCGCCGCCGCTGCCGCGTGTTGCTCGTCCTACGCCGCCTTGCTCTTGTTCGTCTTAAAGCTGACTTGGAGCACGCGGTTGCCAAGGGTGTAGCCGTTCAAGCTCTGTATGGCGACCACTGCCTCCTCGTAATTGGTCATCGTCACGAAGCCGAAGCCCTTGCACTTGTTCGTCTGCAAATCGCGTATAACCTTGACCGACTGGACGGCACCAAACGGTCCGAACAGCTGCCACAGCACGTTCTCTTCAGTCTCGGGCGCGAGATTATACACGAAGATGCACCAGCCGGCGCCGTTCATGGTGTTACCGGGCAGCATCGAATTCGCCAGGAGGTCACCCGCCAGCGGACTGTACCTGTAACACGAGCCAGGCATCACATGGACATCGTTGTCCTGCTGATGGTTGACAACGACAAAAGAGAACGTGAACGATGATAAAACGTACTTTTATATTACATCAAAATAAACTAATTTCATAAATTTATGTTTTAAAATAAAATAACTTTATACACTTATGTGTATTTAATAACAAAATCAACACAATTTATCAGTCAACATAATACAAAAGATATGTATATTAAAATATATTGCCAAACGAGCAGGAATATCTCCCTGCGCGCGTTCAAGCTGGCAATACGTTAATAATGACGCGTTACTTTTGAAAGCGTTTGCAAATGTTGCTTCTTCTTCTATTCTAACATTAAATACAGTTTTGTATTAATCATCCACACAAGAAGAACGCAAATGTTGCTTCTTCTTCTATTTCCGTGTTATATATTTTTTGTAATTGTATATTCTTCTGTACTGAGACATTTATATTAAATTTGGATAATACGCTACTCGCACAGTATATCGCAATCCCAATGAAATTAAACGTGTGAAGATGTAAATATAAAAATATATATATATATTGACGTGAAAAACATTTATATATATTTCGCGTGATGTATAATTAATACTTGTACACAAATAATATCTTTGCAGACATTATAAATGACAGTGATGTTAAAAAACATGAGAAACAAATAATATCACAAAAAAAAACATCTAATTCTTAGCACCAATTAATTTAAATAATACTTAAATATTGAAAAAAAAACAATAATAATATAAGTGATGTAACAATAGCGTGCAAAACTTTGCTTTATACATAGCTATGTGTACATACACTGCTACTACAAAGTCATGCGTTATACGGAAATATAAGAGTATACTCTTCTGTGTTAGTTATTTTTATATAAAAAAAGAAATAGAAATTGTTGACATATTAATATTTTAATAAACAATCTAACTCGCAAAATTGTCAATTTGTTACAATAAAGTGCGTCATTTATACTAAAAAATCGTTTAGATATTTCAGTCACTGTATGTATTTATATGTTGATGTATCCTATAGATAACAAAGATTATTTATAATCTTTGTTAATTATTGAATATGTGCAAATCTATAAGTAAGTATAGACTTGAACTTGATATATATATATATATAATATACAATGAGAAGGAAAAAATAAAGAGACATCAAGAAGAAGAGAAAGTGAACAATATATGATCGCTTGAATAGTTTATAAAACTCTAAAATATAAAAAGAGAAATATAAAAATAAGTTGTAGAATCACGTGAAGTCACAAAGAAGAAAAGTTACTCATTCATACTTCTCGTATGTAGAGATGCAAAAGTTTATAATACGTAGCACTAACCCACGTTGGATTTTTCAAAATAAAATCTAATTGTGTTTTTTTAACAATGCATTTCCGACATAAGAACACAATAACGTAGTGTTGAAAAAAAGCAAGAAAAAAAAATATATCAATTCATGTGCATGCATTTACATGCATACAAAGGCTCAAATACATAGATACGGCCAAATAAAGTTTTCTTGAAAACGCAAGCGCAAGTTTCCTTCAGTGACATTCTTCAATAAAAGTTACTGGTTAACTCAGCATTGAATGCAAAAAAGAATTCTCTTCGTGAACTGATAAACGAAAGAAACTTTCAGAGAATTAGGAATTAAAAAATTGCACGTCCCATATGAGGAGCGTTTATAAGTGAAAGGAGATATTTACAATTTGTGTATAAAAATATCTACGTACCTACTTGACGTCACAAGCCGCGTTAAAACAGGGCACATCTCGGTGAGTACTCAGTATAATGCCGAGGCCACAGTAATTAACGTATGAATTCGTTACGAACGTTGTTATATATATTATCGCGAGGTAAAAGTAAACGTGTGCTTTTCTTTTTTTTTTCCACATGTTTACGCAGAGACATGTGCATCGGATGTCTATGCGACCTTGTGCACACATCTGATTTAATTACACATATTTACGTATGTGTGTGCGTGTCTGTGTAGATTGTGCGAGTGTGTAAAGGATCGAAAAAAAATAAATAAACGGAGTCGGAAGGATATAAAGGAGAAAACATCACGTTGCTTGCGTGTCGTCATTAAGCATGTGTACGTCAGTTTTATAAGTATCCTTGCATTCGCTTTTTTCTCTAATACTTTCGAAGATAATACAATATCATTGATTGTATCGCGAAATTGTGCGGCTTGACGAAACTTATATACAAAAACAAAACGTAAGATATCAAGAAGTGATTTGATATCAAGTTAGATAAAATTATTTTTCTAATGTCTGTGCACATATAAAAAAAATTAAAAAAATACATATACAAAATTTTTATCTCTTCATCATTATCAATGATGTGATAATTTAAGTATAACTATATTTCTGTTTTTCGACGCAAAAGCCGCTTTCAATTGCACACAAAATGCGAATAAAAATATAAAATATTCTATAAGCTATATAGAATTGTTATTGCGGCGACAAATACTCTGCAGCAGTTTCATCGTTACTAAAAAAAAAAAACAAAAATAAAAAGAAAAAACTAGAAGAAATTGCACTATGTAAACAAGTGGAAGAATGGAGAACCAAGGAGGTTTGGTTGCAAACATAACAGAAAACGTGACATCAACACATCTACTATTGTGTTGCACAACTGAATCGAAAACTAAAGCGGAAGCAACCAGGCGTGTTAAAAAATGCAAAACCGGGAAATGCAAAGGAGAATAATAAAAAATGTTTTTTCTCGTTACGAAATATTACAATCTATAATAAGAAATCTTTTGTGAGAAAGTTTTTCAAACAAACTTATCATAAAATATATATATAATACTGTACGCGGAAATGACATTAAAACTTTTTCAAAAATAATAATTATTATAAAAATATGATAAAAACTTTTCTTCTACGCGACATTCGATTTATATTCGAGTCCGTAACGAGACCAAGAAGTGAAAGAAAGAGAAAGAGCAGAAAAGCCACACAACGGAATTGAACGAAAAAATCAGGAACGGAGAACGTAGTGGTAGTAACGAAAAAAATACTGACCTCTGTAAGCCTTTGTTAATGGCAAGCATGGCCTTGCCAGTGCTAAAACAAAACACAAAAAGAACAACGTAAGAAGAGAGATATTTCGGGATCGAGCCAAAGTCGGGGGATAAGTCGCTTCCTGTGCCATCGTATTTCATTTTTCTACCCTCTACGTAGCGGTGCGTTCTTATCCCGAATGAGATAGAGTAAGGAAGATATAGGATTCGGAAAAGCGAAGCGGTTCTTTTTCAGATAACTCTCGTAATCTATCCTGATCTTGTTGTAAAAATAAATTCATTTTATATAATTCTTTTCTTTTTTTTATACACAATGTATGTATAATAATTTGTAAAAATAATTATTCACGTGTGTATATAATTCTTTTATATATAAATACTGCGTAGAATTAAAGAAAAAGATACGAGAAATTGAAATAGAAATTGAAATATTCTTCGTACCGCTTCGATTCTCTATTGAGAGAGAAAGGAAACCCAAGGAGAATCACTGCAACAGTGGTATAAGCGTTGCTTGGATCAGACAGTAAAAGTATTTTCTAAAATGTCGATTAATAATACAATTCAAATACGACTCAAACGACTTTCACAAACTTTTAATATACTCACAAAATTTTGTTTAACGAAAACAAATTACAACGGCTCAAGTATTAGAAAATTTTTAAACAACTAATATTTTAAATACTTTGACTTAACCCTTCAATTAGTATCCTCCGTATCGCACATATATGTACGTTTAACTTACAAAATTATTACTTAAAGAAAAATGTAAAATAATTATGACGAATAGAATTATTCTAGTCAAATGAAATATTTCAAACTCTTTTTTACACGCGCACGTGTTTCGAGCTGTTTTCAGTATTGACGATCTAACAATTCTTACTACCACTTTGCTCTCAGAAAAGAAAACGGAATATTTGATGAAAGACAAAGCGATAGCGAAGCGCAGCTACACTCGGTTAACGCTTTGTACTTATTAAAAAACAAAAAAAAAAAACAAAAAAAACAAAAAAAACTAAATAATCGATCTCAACGACGATTTTCCGGAGAGACAAATTTCGGTAGTTTGTTGTATTTTTCTGTGTTAATTCTTTCAACACATAAACAAACGGATTTGACACGTGCAATCAATGGAGATTTACAGTGCATGTATTGTCTCCTTTCCTGGTAGTAAAATTTACGAATACGATACGTTATTTAAAGATGTAAATAAATTGTCGCTTTTTCGATATAGCGAGCATCGTGACTTATGCATATTATATACAGGAGGCTCGAAACGAAAGAAAGATATAACAACTTAGAGAGATATGTAACTTTGTGAGTGTCAATAGTCCTTAAGTCTGTGACTTATAATTTTATCGTCAGTTATCTCTCTGAATAATTAGAAAAAATAAACTATAGTTCGTAAAACTTTATAATACATTGTATAATATATTTGAAAAAATCATTTATATATTATATATATTAAGACTACTTTTTATAATAATTATGATTTATAATGTTATGCACAATTTACTACAACAATACCGTGATACTGACGATAAATGCAGAGACTATTGTGCAAGACTATTGTGTATGTTTTGCTCCTCCGTGTTTCGAAAACGGCCAAAGATCAGCTTTAAGTTTTGCAAGCTCGTATTATTATGTGTTTCTGCGCGTCTCACTTATCGATCAAACATCCAATTATGGCGGTATATGAACACAAATGTCTATCTCAGAAAATCTACTGATCGCTAGCCTCGATTAAGAAAACCTAAACCGAAAAGAAACAAAATAAAACGTAAGCACAAATAAAAACGTTACACAATTAATAAAACACAATTGCGAATGCAAATAATAAAGAAGGTTCAACCGACGTTTCTTGTTACGTTTTCAGTCTTGTATTATTCGATAAGGTTGTGGAGAAAGAGGGAGAGAAAGAGCTTTCTTCAGTCGTATCGCCTTTGACAGATTTCCTCGATATGTAAGTTTGATAGAAGCAGATATCGATTTACAGAACAGAAGGACTTTTCTGAGCGAAGAAAAATACACGCGATTTCACTCGAAAGATATGTTTCTTCGCTTCAAAATATTTTTCTACAAATTTTCGTTTCTTTAAGATTTTTAAATACTTTACTAATTGTGACTTCTCTTTTTTTTTATAACAACTTCCAACAGAAAGTTATTTAAAGTTTTTTAAAATACTATTGATCAAAATGTTTTCTTTAAATGCAAGACCGTTTCAATGAAGTTTTGTACGTATATATGTCATATATATACGTATACTAAATGTAGAATAATAGCGTTATAATAAATGCCGTAAAACTGAAAAATAAATTATTTGAGAAATTTAAAACGTCGTGTTGACCGTCCGTTTATCTCGTATAACTAAGTAATAAAAATGTGGAAAATATCGAAATTTCTAAAAAAAAAAAAAAAAGTATATCATATAACCAACACAAAGTCTAAGTATAATATATTACCTGAAAGTAACGGAGCGTGCACAATCAACTTAAAGTAAAGAGAGGACAGACACATTAGTGCACACATAGAATCGGATGATCGAAAGGAGGAGCTTTGTGCCGAACAATTCGTACGATAAAAATGTAGAAATGATTGCGAACGACCGATCGATCGATAGCTCGACCGACATGCATTTTTTTATAATTTTTTTGTACAGTTGCTTGCTTTCATTAATTAGTATTGTATATTTTAAATTACTCTTTTGTCAATGTTGTATTAAAAATAAAAGAAACTTATATCTTAGTCTCAATGTTATCAAAATTACGCGAGTTTGTTTACACACATTCACACACAACACACACACATATATATATAATTGTACATATATTATATATACGAGCGATCGATCGATCTAATCGAAAATTCGTATTCACGCGCTTTTGTGTGTATCAAGAGAGATAGAGAAAGAGAAAATAGAAAAAGATAAATAGTATCTCTGATAGATAGATATACACATACATATACCTATATATTAGACGGATAATAAAATAAACATGTGGATAAATGGACGAACAAGGAGAGAGATCCATGGATAAGTAGATAAATAGACGGTTGAACGGAGTAGAAGTCAATTCAGCTCTGAGAGAATTAGACAAAATAATAGAAAAATCAAAAGATAATAAAAGATAATACGCGACCACTTCTCTAAACCACTTAGCAATATATAATTAAAATTTATATATTTTTTATATCAAGTCTCGCGTGTAAATCCAGAGAAATATCGTATTATAATCTTATCTGGATCGCGCAACACCTTTTAATAAAAGTAACAAAAGCTGTGAAAGATAGAAATAGAGAAGGAAAGAGAGAAAAAGAGAGAAAGATCGAGATCGCAGAGACAAAGAGAAGACAGATAGAGAGAGAGAGAGAGAGAGAGAGAGAGAGAGAGAAAGAGAAAGAGAGAGAGAGCGATCCTTGGGTAGAGCGAGTAGAGGCGAGAGTGGAATGTACCTGAAGCGGCCGGTCGGATGGTGGATCGGCCCGCCGAAACGCCGCGTAGCCTGCGGTGCGAGATAAGCCGCTAACGGCGGTATCGCCTTGTTGTTGTTGCTCGGATTGTTGGCGAACTTGACGGTGATTGGCTCGGACGAGCCTTTCGGTATGGTGCCGTTCAGCTCTTGGATCGCTCGCTCGGCTTCGACGCGCTGGTCAAATCGTATGAAGCCAACTCCCTTTGACAGGCCTGTACGGAAGATGCCGAACAAATCGGCGAAACACAACGTGTTTTTAAATTTTAATTATTAAGATGAGAATAAATTATACTGATCGATCAATTTCTATTCCCGCATTCCTTTTTTTTTCAACGTAAAACACATAATTTTGAAGATGAAAAAATTTATTCGAACACTGATTTTTCGAATACTCTTGGTCGCGATTTTCTTTTTATGCTGTGCAATGTGTCACTTTTACATGATGCTTTAACTTGCTCTCGATTCAATATCCTGTGAAATAATAATCCGTCATCTGTCCATTATTCACTTCAATTACTAGGTATTGACAGTATATAGAACGTTTATTTATTTTGCGTAAATTGCAGCGCAAGTCTCTTTGTTTTCTTGTTTGTTCAGATATTATCGAGCACAAGAGACATAAATTGCGAGTGTGTTTGCATGGACACGCCTTCAGGAAATAAATGAGAGACCTTTTTAACTGCATTAAAAAAAAAAAAAAAAAACTTATTACACACAGAGACGCGAAAAGGCGAGTGGCTCGGTGCGCGCAGATTCGTTTCTTTACTGATGCACCGACAAAAATATTGTCGAGTACGCCTTTTTGTCGTTCTTTCGATTCTTTTACTTTGTCGTTGATCTAAAATTTGTCTTATTATATCATCGCTATCTGACAAGTCGAAATAACTGACAGGTTATTGATAGGAACGAAAACTAAAAAAAAAAGAAAGTGAGAAAGTGAGAGAGAAAAAGAAAGTGATATAAAGAAAAAACGATAGAGCGAGAATACTTCAAATAATGTCAATGTCAAATATATATATATATATATAAGGAAACGCTGGATGTGCGCGTCTCGTTCGTTTGCACGACGAGAGAGTGAGATTAGAGACGCGCATTGTTTTAAAAATAAAATTTCAGAAATTTTGAACACACTAACTTTTTACAACAAACGTATTAAATACAATTTGTTAAAACTTCGTATAGTTTTTTTGCTGAAAATGATATCAGTTGCTCGCTAAAGTTGTAAATAAATTAGAACAAAACATTATCCGGGCAAACAAGATCTTTTCGGATCGATCTTTAATACTTCGTGTGTTACAAATCGATTTTCGATTACACCACGTGACAAGCTCTGACGTTCGACATACGTTGTGTTGTAGTTTATTTACAACGGCGAAATAACATCAAAACTAAGTATATTGCCGCGATAAAGAAAAGAAAAAAAAACAAACGAGGTCACGCAAAAGGAAGAGACGCGCACATTGCCAATCGAACGGCTGGCTTTCGTTTCAGCTGAAGAACATAATGAGGAAAAAGAAAAGAGATTTGTGAGTTACGTACCGGGCAAATTGTCCCCGCCGCCGGTCACAAACTGTCGTACTAAACAGAAACGGAAAAAAATCATCTCAAAATTCAAGTAGCAGCACACGCGATTCGCTCGTCCCTGATTCTTCGATGAATGATAAGAAAAAAAAAACGTGTCGGCGATATGAAACGAGATGAAGGAATTAACGAAACAAATAATGCAACAAAAGCAAATCTGAGAAAGAAAGTCCACGATTTTAATATTATTATATTTTTAAGAATCTAAATCCGAAACATTTGCATTTACAAACATTTAATATAGACAAGTTTTTCATTAAAACGCATTAACACCCGCAATGACTTTTATTGGACTTTCAATTTAAAAAATTGTATTATTTTATTTATAGAGAAAATCTTAAAAAGCTTTTCTATTAAAAATTAAGTATACATGTAAGAAAATTATCAAAATAAAAAATCTACCGTTATAAAAACATTGCTATAATAAAGAGATCTCTAACATGTTACTTATCGCTCATTATCGTTATCTAATCATAATTCGCGACTTACGCACGTGATATTCATCTTCGCGTGACAAGGGAAAAAAAGTACATTGCGAAAGTGAATCGCATGAAACGAGAATAAGGGACGAGCGAACTTCGTGTAAATTTCTGATTTCCTTATTTATATATAAAAAAGCGTGAGCGCCCAGAAAAGGGAAACTTTAGCGTATCGCATGTGGTCACTTTTCCGAGAGGGAAAACAAAAGCGATGTTGGTTGAACTTAAATTTTTGAAAAGAAAAAAAAACAAAACCAAACAAAGAATGCCTTGTGATTCGAGTGATAACGATAACGTATAAAATCGATCGACTGATGAAAATGAAAAAAAAAAAAAAAAAGTGAAAAGTGAGCACGGTACAGGGAAAATTAAGATCGTGGTGGAGGCCATGAGGCTTTGTGCGTGCAACTGGAAAGGACATTTGCGAAAAACAAAAAAAAACGCAAATAAAAACCAACTAAAGAAGGGTCGGAGTTAACTAAAAAAAAAAGCGAGACACTGAAGAGTATTAAATCGTCATCGTCAAGTAGTCCTACATCATATAAGTTACGCTTTTAAAATGATACAAAATGCACACGGTAAAGTGTACAAGCAAAATAAAATACACAGAAATAAAACTGATACGATGACGGTTTTTTTACTTATTGAAATATATTTATTCGCATCAATCGTTTCATATTGATGTATTTATTTGCATTTTTATTATCGTTCATGGCGCACCGACCCACCCTGCAAATTATTCCAACCCCATGGCCTACGCACCTAACGCATCGAAGTCTAAAATTCAATATTGAAGATTTTTTTTCAATTGTGTTGTTGCTATAAATATGGTTTCTCGTGTATCGATTTAAACAAATTGAATGGAAAACTTTTCAGCAAATATTCAAACATATCAGAAAACAGTCAAGTTAACTTTTTTTTTTATAAAAAAAGCTATGTGTGTGAAATATCGCAGAAACGTCAACTTTACGCGATATTTAAAAACAGTAATATCAAAAACTTTTACTCGTAATTTGTACTTTCGTCTCGCCACGAAAATATTGACGAGAAATATTTGTTCGATCGTAGCGAAAATTCACGGCAAATAGCTTGCGAGATGTCGACAGAATTTTTTTTTACATAGACCTACCGGTAATGTTATCGCACAATATCCGCGACGTGATAATTCTGCCATAAGGACTGAAGAGATTCTCCAAATCCTGCTGCGCCATATTTTTCGGCAAACCGCTGACATACAAATTTGCACCTTTGATCGCCTCGCTGCTCGGTCTCGCGTACGATACCTAAAAAAGAAAGCGACAAATACGCCTCGACATAAATTTCCTTCTAAATACGTATCGATTATACATAATCCGACTGATGAACCAGCAAGATAAATCTTGCCGAAGTGAAATGTATTCATTTTTAAGTTTAACGTTTCAAGCTTCAAGCTTAACATTTCGCTTGGGCGATAGTGAAAAACGCGCTCACACGCGATAATCATCGCTTTATTCTTGTTTCGCGCACGATAAAATCCGTACGAATTCAGGCCAACCTATTTATATTGCTGCAATGCCGAGTTACATACTCATGTAGATGCATTTAGCATTCTAGAAATCGGAGAGATTGAAACAATGTGTGTAGCCGGCTTGTCAAAACTAAACTGTGAATCGTTCAAAGATCAACAAACATATATTCGTCGTTCTCTAGTCTGTTAATGTCCTTGTATAATACAAACAACAGCTATATATAAAAAATTTTCAAAATGTTTTGACTTATTTTATTATTGCGTCAGAAAAGAACTCGTAAATGGAGCTTGACGTGATAAATTATGAATCACGTGATACACCGTGATTGTTAGAAATGGATTAGCGAGCTGTTACTCACCTTGATAGTTTTATTCTGTAAACGAAGACCATTGAGCGTGTTTATAGCCTTTTCGGCGTCTTCAGGCCGATGATAGTTGACGAAACCGTAACCCAAACTCTGACCTGTAAGCAAAAACACGCGGTCTCGGAAAAAACTAATTCGAAAAGCAGATTATCTGCAAGATGTGGACTAATCGTTCACACAAGTGAGGTTTCAAACATAAGAAAAAAGATCAATGACGCGAAGGTTAAACCTAACAAGTGAGTTGCTCGGTGGATGTTATTATGTAATTTTTTTGAAATCCATTCCGATCGAAGTGATTTCGCTTTCCCTATTATTATTGTCATTGTGACAGCAAAAAAAAGTGGAAACATTTCGATTGGAATCGATCTCGAAAAATTACAATCAAAACAAAAAATGTCAATTTACAAACTCGTTAAATAGTAATTTTTTTGAGCGACAAGTGCATCGTACAATAAAATATAAATCACGATCATGGCAACTCCGCGTGGTAATCTCGCTGGCAATTGCTGAAATAATCTCGGCATTTTTTGTTTTTTTATTTTTATTTTTCTCGCGCTCGGTTTCCTTAATCGAATTTCATATATTTACTAAGTAACTCGAATATAGATGCACTAAGAAAAGAAATATTTCAATAATAATTCTAGTTTCTTCGATACGAGTCGAAATCAGTTTATGAATGGCGTAGTGGTGGCAAATATATCAACGAGTAGTTGGCGAAATGCCGAAAGCATTGCGGAACTACTCGCAAAAGCGCGATGAATTATTTTTTTGGCTTTACTGAGAGAATATAATATCGTCTTTCTTATCTTTTCCGAGTATCTTACAACGCTGAAACAATCGATAAACTAATAGAACTGCTCAGTACTAATTTTAAAAAGAAACATGTTCATACACTATTATTTACAATTTTAACAACGTAACATTATTTCCATAGTTCGCAAGTAATTTAAAACTATTCGTTACACACACAGGCACACATCTTTTTCTCTATGAAAAAGATTTTTATCCTTCATGTTTAATCAATCATTTTCTCTCTTTTTTTTTTGACGCATCTAATTTTATCAAAGTGCAGAAAATAAAAACAAAATAAAATTAATCAGCATTTTTATTGAGAAAAATGTTTTCCAAGGCAGCGCAAATTGCACGACACAACACTATGATTTCATCGTAGTGAGGTCGAGCATAAAGCGGCAAATCTTCAAACTAAATGCCGCCGCCTCCGCTCTCTTCGCGGCTGCTCGAAATAGCGTCATAACGTCTATACACGTGCTCGCTGCCACTGCATGGAATATACCCGGCGCGTATACACATACATAAAGAATTACGCTAAATAATACGCATTATAGAGTATACGTATTATAAAGTATTACAAGGATATAAAAATCGATTTGCGTAAAATGTCGCGATAAATCGGAGAATTTGTAAATCACACAACCTTTTTATGGAAAAAAAAAAAAATTAAAAAAGGTCTTTTTGTGCAAAATTTTTATAACTGAAAAGAGAGGAAGAAATGAATGTAGAACTTACCGCTGAGCTTATCACGAATAAGCTTGCAGCTCTCAACCTCGCCTATACTAGAGAACAAAGAACGGATCTCATCCTGTGTCATGCTCTGCGGTAAATAGTTTACAATGAGATTCGTCTTGGATTCCTCTTGCGAGGTCTGTCCGAGAGTCGATCCTCCGTTTTGTTGCACAACTGTGTCCATTCCGTTTGCCATCATTGCAATCCTCTAACGAGTCGTCCCTAATAACGTAGGAAATCTGCAAGCAAAAACATTGCCACATTACTCTCGTAAACATCAAGTAATTATCACAACAATGCGTATAACAATTAAAGGACTATATTATTTTTGTACGTATGTCATTATTTCTGCTGATACGATTATTCTACGATAATGAATATCATTACACATGTATATCACGTATTATAATTAATCAGCACATCGTTATCAACGTGTGCAATTACAACATTGCATAATTATGGATTATCGATATTATTGAACCTGCATATTTTTACAAGATGGTAAGTTTCAACAAAAGCTTTACGTATACTTGGAAAATACCGAAATAGCGAATATGATAATACAAAAAAGAACACCAGACAACACGTGTGCTTGTGTTGCTCCGATGTAAACATGAAAAATATTGAAGGACGTGTAATAACACGTAATCGCCAAAACAACGATGCACAAGACATTCTTTGACGTTTGAAAGGTTCTAAAGTCGTTCGAAGTAGTCTTGGGCCTTTTTGCGTCAATTCGCATGAACTCTGTGCAAAAACAAACAGCCTATTCAAAGCGAAACTGACGAACGACTCTGCGTTTTTGTTTTTTTTTGTATCAGTTAGGAAACAAAAGGCAAATTTCATCACGCAATTTTCTTAATTTTTCGTAACACGTTACGTAATATTTAGATAGATTATAAAAGTTTTAATTTCACTGTTAAACAAGAGCAGTTTTTAATATCTGCATTTTTTTCGCGCGCGCGTGTGTGTATGTGTGTATGTGCGCGCGTGTATAAGAACTTTAGAAACATAACGAATCTTCGATGAAAGAAGTTAATCTAAAAAGTTAAAGAAAAATTGTAATTTAAAAAAAGTCTGATAGATTCGTTAGAAAAATACGACGATGATCTCCGAAGAGACATCACAAGTACTTATTGGTTGACAGAACTTTGGAGAAAACATCCGTTATAACCTCGAATAATTTAAAAGGGCCGACGACTCCCCCCCCTCCATTCTACCGCGTTGTCGTTTAAAGAGCTACGGAACCCTCTCTCATGTTCAAACTGTGAACTGCAGGACACGAGTAATATTGAACCCTACATGGTGGATCAAACAGATTCAGACGGAAAATACAGCCAATATTCGTACTCAATAATTATTTGCTTCATAAAAGTTTCGTTCAATCAATTCATTTTCGATTAATTATAATTTTCCTGCAGCGACAAAAAAAAACAGAAAATATTTTCAGGATCCGTTCTGGAGAATAAATTATGAGGCAAAATAACCGACATCATTATTATATCCTGTAAATAACAACACAAAATCAAACTCATTAAAATTACATCGTTATAACGAAACTGTATCTGCAAGAGAATATCAAAATCGAATTACACGCGATAATTATCACGTTGTCCACGTCCTGAATTTCAAATTGGATGACTCGGCAATTTTTTTTTTTTTTTTTTTTTTTGAGCCGGACACCCGGTACATGTACACGCGGTCGAGCGTAAAGGAAGAAACAAGAGCGAAAGAGGGAAAGAGGCAGAGCGAGGAAGGGGAATTACGTGTGGTGGCTACTCTAGGGTGCCACTACGGTGCTCGCGATTAAAGGCGAGTACACATACTGCTGCGGCGACACATTTATCAGTCGGCACGAGTCACGGACGTGCATTTTACTTCTTTTTTTTACGCCCTCCTCTGCGCGTCCGTTCCCTATTCTCTTTCCTTCTCTTTCTACGCGGGCATCAGCTGTCTTTAGAGTCCCCCTGCGTGGTCAAAGCTCTCTGACTCGTGGTGGTTGCCACCCTAAAAAACAAACCGTCTGCTGTGTCCCGGGGTAACAGATAGATTCATTATTTGCGCGCAGCATCCTAGAATTTTCAAAAACGAAAACTGATACTTCACTATTTTTATGCAAAGTATAAAATTGACAAGATGTTTTCTCGCTAAGATATTCGAGTTTTGAAGTTAGATAGCCTCGAAATTGAAAAAAAAAGAGAGAAAATTGTCAATTTCCTTTCTAGCTTATCTTTTTTTTTCGCAGTGATAGGAAATAAAAACAGTTCCACCAGCGAGGAAAAATATCTTATTTCCATTTTATTCGCGGAATAAAGAAGACCGATCATTCTCTAACGCCCGCGGTCCCCTTTGTTTACGAACGTACGCGATAAAAGCGTCGCTCGTAGAAGCAGAAAAGTCGCGGAGCGCTTATCGCAACCCGGCATCTTCCTCGGAGTATCGATCCGCGCTCGGCGTTCGCCATCGCGATATATATTTTCGGATCCGACAATGCCGAAGGCAACAGAGAAAGAGAAATAAAGAAAGAAAAAGAGAGCCATTACGAACTCTGACAGAGAATCTCCATTGTCATACGTCGTAAAAGTATCACATTGACTTCTGGGCGCATCTCCGTCATCATTAACGGGATGACAATAGACGCGACATGCGTGCACGCCGAGGGGTTGGAAACACCCTCAAAAATCTTAAACGTATAATACAAAGAGATGCGAGATCTACTTGGAAATAATTCCGTTACTACACATTTAAGTAATTTATTCACATTTCCGAAAATTTTTCTCGAATCTACCTGAAGCAGAAAAGAATTAATCGGAAAATTCAAGTGTTTGTACCCTTCGATGTTTTTGAGAGTTTAACCAAATCCGTAAATAAAATTTAGCAACTGCGTGTATTCCATTATATTGTAACGTATTGATATAGAAAAAATAATGCAATTGAAAAAAACATTTTTGTCGCAAACTGAAATGCACGAAGAGAAACCCCCTTCGAACAACCGAAGAGTTATTTTGAAACAGACCGGGGCTATCGATCTGACGAAATCGATGAAACGGAAATACCGCTTTTATTCTGGTAAATGCTACCTTGTTATTTCAATTTAGCGGCGTCGTTATCATGTAACACCCCGATCGTTTGGATTGTCACACAAATTTTTAATACAACCTCTATCCTCGGCTTCAACTTCGAGTATCTAGATTAATCGATTGCGTATCATTATTTTTAATTCGAATTGTAAATAAGTAAATAAATATATACATATATATACACATGTATATTATACATGTATAAACTATAACAACATCTTCTAATTATCAACAATCAATAAATCAATTGTTTGCGAATTAACTTTAGTTTTCGAGCAAATCGGACGGTGTTTATTAAATACGTAATTCCGTTAATTTCGCAACTTTGCGAAAGGAATTTCTTTTGCGCACGCTTCGCGCAAACTTGTTCGGAGAAACGCAAACAAAAACACGTCAAAGTACAACCTACAAAGTAATTCTCGAAGAAACATTACGTTTAGTTGACGGACACTTTCAAGCGGGTTTTGAAATTCGATTCGCACGTAGTCGCCGAGATACGATCTTCGGCCGATGGCCAGGTGGCCATGGCGACGGATCGTGAAAATCGCGTGGCCGGGGCCGATCAATACGAGCGCGGCTCCTGTGCTTCATGCTCTCTCACCCTCTGTCTCTGTCTCTGTCTCTCTCTCTTTCTTCCCCTCTCTCTCTTGCTCTCTTCGTTCGTTCACTCGTCGGTCTGCTGCGAGAGAGAGTTGCCTTCCCCTTTTCCTGCCACCCCTGCGCGCGTTTCCGAGGGAGAACCCCTCCCGCGTGTACATACGCCCCTTTCCGCGCGCGAAAAACCGGTTTGCGTTAGCTCGGTATATATGCGACTAACATAAACGCAGTAGCGCAACGAGCTTCGGAGCGTGGAAGAAGGGAGGGGAGAGAGAGAGAGAGAGAAGAAATGACGAGAATCCGAGCGGATCGGAGGTAGGAACACCGCGAACGCGTGTGCACGCACACCGTATAAATAAGGGGTTGTGCGAAGAAGGCGGCGATGAAAGACGCGGTGACACGTGCTTCCGAGACGTGTCGGGAACGCGACAAGTGTGCCGGTATCTTTTATCTTATTTTTTTCTTCCCCGATAAATCGACTCGCTCCGTATAATCTTTCGGAACAATCGCGCGATGCATTCTTTACCAAAGAAAAAACCACCTTTCCCCTTTCTCTCTCTCCAAAAACAAACACACTGTCATCTCGCTCTCACTTCGTCTCTTACGTACCTGGACTATATAAAACTTTACACAAGTCACTTTTTTTCCGGTATGCATATATGTACCTGTTTCGTCTTGGCGCGCGTGCCTGTCACTTCGTCCCGTGCGTTGCTTCCCTTTCGCTCGCGTCGCACGCGAAACCGAGCACCGTGCGAACTACGTACTTGTCAGCCCTTTCGCGAGCCCTCGGCTCCCTTTGTTTCCCTTCGTTGCTCTCACTAACGCTAACGTGCACTGTTATATCACGCTACTGCTGCTTTTGCACCACCGCCCGGAACAGAAGAGGAAATCAATGAAAGAAAAGTACCGCTGCGCTCGTAAACCGGCATTTATGATGCACAACGCCTGACCGTCCTCGATGCACTTGATGACGGACGACGACCGCGCATCGACATCGATGCTTTCGGCGTAGGAGACCTGACGCAAAGGGAGAAAACGTGGGAGTGAAAGAGAAAGAGAGAACGACGGGATTTCGGATTTCGGAACGCGATGGCCGGACGCGAAATTATTAGGCGACGACGTAAACGTACGTTTGTAACGTTTGTATGTGTGTGTGTGTGTGTGTATGTGTGTGTATACGAGATTAATGGAAGAATTTGCGCGATACGGCTGAGAAAATTAAAGCTTGAAATACTAGACTAAGGAAACGGAAAGAACAACACGACACGGGCGGAGGCTGCCTAGAGACTACCTCGTCTCTTCCGAGCGGCTTCGTTCGCGACTGTTCGGCCGAGTCGGTCGTTCTCGGCTATCATCGGTTTCCCTCGATCACCGTCGGCCGCGCGCTCAGCGCGAAGAGTGTAACCGCGAACCCCTTTTTCATGATTCGGGCGCACACACACACGAGGGGGTTGCCTGCCACTCATGATATGTACAACGGTACTAATGAGTAAGATATGTATATACACGAAGTTTCCTCGCGAACCTACAAAAAAGTCCAAATTTAAAATAACTTTGTAGCAAATAATAGAACAATCGATTTTTCATCCTTCTCTCTTACACAATCTCTTATAATAAAATTCGTAAATTCGTAATAAACGAACCTTTTGTAAGAAACTTGTATCGATTCGCTCGCGTGCGGAGCTTATTTCATGTGGTTCGACATACACGATTTGGAAAGATAATAACGTTCGTAAGAAATGTGCGTGCAACGATAGAAATGTAAATATTTTTATCAATGAGAAATATATTTTTTGTTTTAGAAAGAAAATCAAATTTTGTTTTACCGCTTGTGGCGATCAATAAATATCTTGTCAGAAATACGTATCTATATTAAATACAGAGACTGCATTTAATTGTAAATCTCTTCGATCCAGTTTTATCAACCCAGTTTTGCATGTAAGGAATATATACGCTCTCTCCAATCCCCAACGGCCTCCCCTTACATCACGACTGGCCCTTCAGGCTTTTTGACCCTCCACTACGGTATGTACCACCGAGATATCGAGATAAGGGTCTCTCTCTCTCTTTTTCTCTCGTCTTTTATACCACCCGTACTTGATCGTAAATTTGTGTGAAAAAACCGCAACCTACAATCTGTTCTCAAAAAAAAAAATTACTCGAAAAGAAACTTTGTAGTTAAAAAAAAAGCAAACAATATATAAGACGTCTGAAAAAACAAAAATGAAAATCACGTTGACGAAGACTCGGCAATGTCGTTATGCAATCAGATAATATATAATTAAAATTTAATTGATAATAGTCTGCTAACTTCGAGAGACATGCCGTTTGTCGCGTACCGCGTGTAAAACGTGTAATCGCGGGAAACGAAACGAAGTAGCTGCATCCCTGACCTTAGTCTGAAGTTTATACCCGGAGATCGAGTCGGTCGGTCTCCAAACGATTACGTACCGAAATTATACGGCTCTGACGAAACATATCAGAGTAAGACTTGGCGACCGTGCCAATAAACGCTCTCTGCCAATGTTTTCGGAAATTTATTTCCGTGCCGCGTGTAACGCGCGCCACGAGCTCTCACGCATTAGCGCGAGAGAATTGGAATAGTTTTTATGAAAAAAATTATTGCTATGATATGAAGAGAAAAGAGGAAAAAGAGAGAACGACAAAGTCGCATTGTGAAATGGAATAGGGAACGATAGAGAGATCAGATAGAGAAATACATGTGGCTTGTTTCACTCGTGATACAGAAAAATAAAACTATCAGAGATGCGATTGATTAACAAACTATTTTTTTTTACGCGATCTTGCGTAGAGAAGAACGAATGCTGCAACGTTTTGTATCGCGGCCATGACCACACTTAATGCAAAGCGTCGTATCGAAGAATCTGCAACGTCCAATCAAGGTAAAAACAAGTTTAGGTCGCGGAATACTTAAAAGGGATTTGCTAACAGATGTGAGACATATGCAGAAAGCAAGCTGTGTGCAACACATGTGTATGTATGTACCGTGCGCGGTACATGCGAACCCTACAGTTAAAGTCAAAAGCACCTCTTTTTAAAACTCCGTCCGCGCGATCCGCGACCAACTGACTCAAAGAAAAAAAAAAGAAACTATGTACTTCTCCATCGGCAGTTATAATAACAGAAACAAGAAATCTATTGTTTGTAAATTTGTTTTCAGTTATTTTTATAATCGCCTATTTCTAAAATACAAATAAAAGCACTGACGCTCTCTCTCGATTTTTAATACACAGCAGCAAAATATAGAAATCTGCAGAAACTGGTATACAGAAATAAGAGAAACACTTATCCACGATTATATTTTTTTTAAATTGTAAAATGTGCGAATGTGCATATTCGCATATTGCTCAAACTCGTGAATCACTCTTCAACGAACGCATGTCTCTCACCCTCTCTAGTTTAGTCATAATCCAGCTGTCGAAGCTACGTTTTTCGGGGGTAAGGCCCCTGGCGTCAATCGGACGCGAATGTAATTCCACACGGTGCTGTATATACCTCGGGAACAATAATTTCGTCCGACAACTTTTTCTAAGGGCATTGAACTTCTAACGAGATTCCGTCGATATAACTCCAAACTCGAAATCGATTCGGCCTTACAAGAACTTACTGGCGAAGCTAGATACATTTATATATCACATATATTATATACGCGTACATATACCGAGAATGTTCATAAATACAATATCACGCGAACTGTGTTGATTTAATAACAAGAGTTTATTCTATTTTCTACATTCCGCGCGATAACATTTGAATGTATATTGACTTACCGAACTAATATTTCTTAATATTACAAAGTCTCTTTTTTTTTTATCAGAATTAAACTTGACTTAGTATATTGAGAATCAAAATAAGGACGATAGTTATTCAAAAAAAAAAAAAAAAAAACGATTTTTAATAGATGACAATTTAACAGAAAAGCGACACTCTTCGACATGTCTTTAGAAAACATGAACACTTTAATAATCCCTAGATTTAGCAGAAACTAATGAAAGGAAAAAAATGTTAAACAAAATGTTTTTTTCTGTCTACGTATACTTTTCTCTAAATGCAATTGCACGTGATTTTTCTACAACAATATAAACTGAAACAAAGCAAGCCATTTTAAGCGAATATGGGAATTTATCATGTATTTCCTATTTCGAATTACGTGGTTGTCGACATCGACGTGCATTCGCGATATGTTATGTCGTATCAACCGTACACACAAACACATCGTATACACACACGCGCGCGCGCGCACACACACACAAAATACACGCATACGTCACGAGCATGTATAAGGTGATCATATTGCAAATACGATATAGAAAGGCTCGAGAGAGACAAAGAGAGAGAGAGAAAGAGGAGAGGAGAGGAACGAAGAAGCTCCATTGATTGGTCGGTGGCACGGTGCAGCTACCCTGAGGGTATATGAACGATATACACTTCTCTCTTTCTCCATCTGTATACCCTTTTCTCTCTCTCTTTCTCTCTTTCTCTTCCCCTCGCGCATTCTCTCTCTTTCCCTCCCTCGTTTGTCTCTCGTTTACCCTCGCTACGATTTTACCCCGTAAGCGAACGCAGGCGCGTCACATGGACCCAGGGACGATCAATACGAGGTTCCCCAACTAGACTTCGTCTCTCGCATTCTCTTTCTCTCTCCTCCATGTTCCTCTCCGTCTCTTACGACACTACCTTCTTTACAAAAAAAAAAAAATTGCGATCACTCTTTGATATTTCGACTCTCGTCCAAGACCTTTATGTGGAAAAAAACGCACAATATACTGACGGTTTCTTTTTGTTCATATGACGCACCTTGCACCCTTACTCTTGGTTTGAACCATATATGTTTCACATATATCTAATGATAGGTTAACATTACCTGAATGTGTGAAGACTCTGAGAAACGTTTGAACGTGACGCAAAAAAAAAACTTAATCCAAATCTTACGTATCTGCGAACACATTGCGCATCCAAAAAGAGGAGGGCGCGTCACTTTTCAACTATATACACACACATCTCATCGATATATTAATTTTTGAACTTTCGGCGTTCGATTACCTAATGGCGTGTACTTAAAAAAAAACAAAAAAACAAAAAGAAATTAATCAATCTCCATCGGCTACATTATCTAGCTTTCCCTCGTTTGCTTCACGCACCATTGTGATCATCGTAGACGGAAGTGTCCCTCTCGAGACATCCTGCTTGTCTTCGACAAGGACTTGCAGTGCCGGTCCTTGCTCCGTTCCAGATCTGCTCGACGCTTCGTCATGCATCGCGAAAGCGTTTCGACGTCCTGAGTTATGTATTTCAATTTGCCGTTTTTCGGTCGGTACGCTACGGGATCGATAAGGGGTTGGATCGAGAGAGAGAGAGAGAGAGAGAGAGAGAGAGAGAGAGAGAAAGAGGGAAATAGGATGTGTGCATGTGTTTATGCGTTAGTATATGTGTGTGCAATGTGGTGCTCCTGCGACAGTCGCTTTCTGGTGCCACGCCCAGAGAGAGAGAGAGAGAGAGAGAGAGAAAGAAAAAGGTCTGATGGTGCACATACATACAATATTATTCTATGGTAAGCGTCAGCTGCTAAACGCAATATTTATACGACGGTTATAACGACTGATCGACATTTATATGCAACAATTTTGCCCCGTTAATGAGCGCCCTCGTCCAGTTTCCGCGATGACTTCCTCGCAAATACGTTTCTTGCGAGAGATCACGCAATCGTCGTTCTCTACGGCGAGCTCTCTTGTCGACGCGCCTCGCGTAATTTTTAATAATATTTCTTGATCGTTACATCAAGCGTGTGACGCGTTGCAATTTTGATGAAATAACAAGAATAATGAGTTCATCAATACATCATACTGTCTTACACGCTCTACCGAGTAAATTGGTTGGGCAAATAATTGTTTTTTCTTAAGTTTCGTGGCGAACTTTTTTTATTATTATTTGCTTTTCTATATACAATTTCTTATTACGCAATTTATGTCAAAATTACACAGAATTTTTATACAATCGAGCCGTAAAAAAAAATATATATATATATATATCATTACATGAACAATAATACTTAAGTATTCGTTACTTGTTAATTGTTTTAACAGATGTAATCTCTAATTAATTAATTAGCAATTGGTGTAATATCATTTTTTTTTAAATCATCTCGATATTTATAATACTGCAAACTTTTATTTTCCTGGAAATTGAACGAAGTAACAAAATGAATCAACCGAAGTTGCGAAAGAGAAGCACACGGGAGCACCACGATGGAATTCTTGAAGGTAAAAGGACAGCGGTAGGGTTTCTCTCACGGAAATCCCTGGTGTGTGAAAGAGGAACGTATACATAAAGATCAGCAACCGATCGACGTACTAACCGACGCACGCAGATCCGCTGGCAAATCGCCAATATAATTTAACGGCAATAATAACAATAATAACAAGATAATAATAACGATTCGTGAGAGTCACAGAAACAACCAAAGTAAAGAAACAAATGAACATACCGGTTAACGATGAAAATCAGTGGTTGGAGGATGCCGATAATCTGGGCGCAGAACGGAACGACGGTGGATTTTGTTTTTACTTTTAATTACTTTTTTTTTTTTTTTATTATTTCTCTCTCTCGATATTTTTGCGTGATTTACGGGCACGATTTCAGATACGGGCGACGCGCGCGCGTATTTTCTTTGTACTTAGTTTTTATCTCTTTCTGCGGCAAAATTCGGTCTCATTACAACGCGACCTGGAACATCCGTAACGACGATGACAGCGTGACGATCAACATGGAAGCCAGAGTTTTCCGATATTATTTATACGAGAGTCTCGAATTTCGCGACGTGCACTCGACATGTGAAAAATTCACGATACAGGAGATAAACAAATTCCGCGCACGCGATAAACACACCCACAAGTGTCTCTCTCTGTCACTTTTCTAATCCTGACCAGCAGGACGCTTTCCTATTTTGTCCCTTTTTCTCTTTATCTGCTGCTTCTTCTGCCGATTAAAAGATCTTCCAGCTGACGATCTCTCGTTGCTCACGTAACCGCTTTTCGACGCGTTCAACATTCGTTCCCGAATCTCGCGTGTTTATTTTGCGCGTGAAGAGATCTTGCGCACCGTCTTTCGCTTCGATTCGTTCGTTCACGGTCGATTCATCTTCCGTCGAGTTTTTATTGCGGAGCCGATTGCAGAGAGATATCGAGCAAAAAACGATTGGGATAATCGAGTAACGCTTCTTCGGCGAGATGAAATACGAGAGCGTAAAACGACGGAGAGCGTAAAAGATTGGCGAATTGAATAAAATGATAAAATTAAAGAAGTGTCCTCTCGCTCCTCTGCTTTATCTTCTCGGCGATGAGAAACGTATGGGTTTTTTTTTGTTTTTTCGTTCTGTTTCTTCGCGATTTTTCTCGTTATTGACACGTGGACCGGAGGACAAAGCAGCGGAACAACAACCGAACGCTCTATAGAGGAGGACGACGACTACAACAACAATGGCGACTGTGATTTTTCTTGTATGATGATTGAACGATACCGAACCGAGTAATTTTTGTTTCTCTTTTTTTTTTTTTTTTTTATTTCGAATTGAAGGGTCAGAAATCAAGAAATATGTAAGCAAATAGTAAGAGAATGTTGCGGGTATAACGGTGTCTACAACGCAATGCCTTTATGTGGTGCGGTAACTAAACTGACGAGGCCGAGTCCCGATGTCGACGTCTGCACCCTCCGGACACTCGCCGCCGCCACCGCCGCCACCATCACCCTCCCCACTGTCTCTGCTCGTCTCGCGAGGTGGGATGGACTTTCGAGGCAAAAAGAATCGTAAAAATGCTCGATCGAGGGAGATTGGCGTCGATGTACGCAGACGCCGTCGCAGGTGAAAGATAAAGGAGGTCGCTGAGAGAGCTGCGAGAGAGCAAGA
Organism: Pseudomyrmex flavicornis; assembly: GCA_014825475.1. Classification (NCBI taxonomy): domain Eukaryota; kingdom Metazoa; phylum Arthropoda; class Insecta; order Hymenoptera; family Formicidae; genus Pseudomyrmex; species Pseudomyrmex flavicornis. Next base: position 74,602 of record QVNW01000260.1, read on the forward strand.
GAGCTCTGAAGGGAGATGCGGGAGAGAAGTCCGGGAGGGTATTGCGCGGGGTGGTGAATCGACAGTGCGTCGGGAAAGGGATGGAAATTCGCGCAAGCGTAATTGTGAGACGTACCCTTTCCATACCGATCGCCGGGGGAGGTTGTGGCTGGGTGGTCCTTGTATGTGTTGCTCCGATGCATGTACATGTATGTATCTCCAAAACATGCAGCGCGCATCACCGCGTAACTATAGAGATTTTTTCAGTCATTATGCGTCCGAGACATCTCTATGATAAATGACGCCCGGGGTGAGGGGGCGAGGAAGGGAGAGCTATTGATTAAAACGATCGTCCCGGGAAATGAACCACCCCGGGGCGCGTCGGTCATTGCACGAATAAGTGCAGTTACAGGGCGAGAGAGAGAGAGAGAGAGAGAGAGAGAGAGAGAGAGAGAGAGCTGTTCAGGTTCGGTTTCTTCAAAGTGGATCTTTAATTGAACGCTCTTGTGTATTTCAAACCCAGTTGGATATGGTACAGGAAAAAGAAGTGCAGCTTCTAAGCTTCTAAGAAAAAACCTAAGCCTATTGGAAATATGTATATCTAATAATATAAATAATCCGTGCACTTCTCTTGATCACAGTTATTTATGGATTGATCGATAATTACGACAAAATAAATACTATACTATATATACATAGCTATACATATATCATAGAAATAAGATTCTATCGGATGATATATTTCAATCATTTTTGATAAATTCTGATATGAAAGTAAAACAGAACTAAAATATTAAAGCAGGCACAAAAATATAAGAAAACTTTGCGAAAAATGATTAACGGAAAGAGGAATGAGATGGGTCCGCGTAGACGCAAGTTCACGAAGATAGACGAGAAAAATAAGCAGAGAGAAAGATAAAAAAAAGACAAAAAATCCGCAAGAAATAGAAACGGCAAGATATATTGGTCGAGGGGTTGCTAATACGACTGCTCATTTTTCAAAATGTTATAGGGCGGATTAAAAAGAAGAATAAAAAAGAGTAATCTTGAAAAAAAAAGACGCAAAAATACGTCTATGTCGGAAGCGGATTTTGGGAATTAAAAAGCACAGAGGTGTTTACAAATTGCAGCGTCCGTCACCAATGCAGATCGATCGAGCTATACTATACAACGACCGATCTTCGGAGCGAGTTAGCATGATTAATATCGCACACAGGCTCACGAGTGAAACAACTGTACATCGCTTTGATTATCGAAGGGATAGAAGAGAGAAGGGAAACGCATATAGAGATGGATAAGGGTGAAGAAGAAAGAGAGTGAGAAAGAGAGAGAGAGAGAGAGAGAGAGAAGTTGAAAATACGCACGCGTCAAATGGAGTTTCCCAAATGGAGGGGTTGATAACGGAAACAGGAGAAGGACAGCGAAGAGAGAAGGTTAGGCAAAGAGAGCGAGAGAATTAGAGTGGGAAGGGGTTGGTGAAGGACCGCGTGGCGCAAGCGCTAGACTGTGGGTTAGGTTTTCCTCATCTCTCAGTTTTGCTCATCAGGAAGCATCCTCGGCAAATGATTTCAGCAATAATGGACAAGGCCAAATTTCATCATTCAAGGCGAATTTCGTGTTTCATTTGGTAAAATAGAACTATGCTTGATTTTAATTAAATAGCATCGCTCATGAATTTAATCAAAACGCAAAACATTCCCGATTATTGATTAAGAAAGAAAAATTTTAAAAACTTTTACAAATGTCAACAATTTAAATGTTCGTGAAAATTTCAAACCAAGTATTAGGATCGATACGAGCCTTTATGCCGAATGTCCGTGCGAATATAAATATATTTTACAGATGTTCTCCTCTTATTCCGAATATAGTTACAACAGAGAATTAATATAATTAATTAACACTGCACAAAATTTTAATATTACACACAGTAACATTATAAAAAAAAATACAATTGAATAATAAAATCAAAACTATAATTTCGGTATTTTATCACATATATTAATTATTATAGAATTCGCTATCGGATTAATATCGAATGATAAAAATAAGCAACTCACGTGAAAAAAAACATGCGAAACGATAAAAAGTTGACGAAGTGAACGGCGAACGCGCCTTTATCTCGTCACCGCGATCTCATCCACTGTGATCGGCGACCATGAACGATAATGCTAATATATGAGGAATATATATCGATCGCTTTTTTTTTTATACACACACAACTTCGCTCGTTCTCTTCGCAACTTTACGCATGACGTTCGTTAATACACCTTGTGACGAACGATTCTTTAATGAGTCACGTCACGGACGAAGGCGAGAAAATCGATACCGTCATCGGACGCGATGTATATATAATTGGTTTCGTTTGCGCCACCTTATATACATTTTGATATCACGAGATACGAGAGATAGGCAAATCGCATGGAGAAAGGAAGTCACCGCGGACGGAACAAAGAAAGAGAAAGAAAGAGAATCGTGTATAGGGGAGAGAGACGAAAGAGAACGAGGAAGACAAGGGATGTAATCTAATGGTAAATAGCACGTATGCATATAAGGGTCAGTTCAAGTACGTCAGTGGCGTAGGAAATTATCGCACAAGAAAGGATAGTAATTTTATTTAAGAATTTTAGATGAAAAATGTTTTCGGCAATTTAATAACACAGAGAGGTACGAAAAATTAACTATTGATCGAGTTCACGAAGAAGCACGATTTTGTCATATATCGAGTTCACGAAGAAGCACGATTTTTGCAGTATACTATTCGTGCGCCGTGCGTCAACATTGACGTAATTGTGCGCCCCCCGAAAAGTGCTAGGCAGTAAAATCCGCTCATAAACTGAATCGATCACTGGCGCCGATCGATCGGCACGACCCACCCCACATCTTAATCGCCAAAGGAGTCTAGACACCTTGCAGAGAGGAGGTCGCATAAATTCCGTGAGAGGACGTCGCGGCGGACAATTTACGGGCGCGCTCGTCCTCTTTGTGCTTCCTGAATGTGTCCTGGGAAAAGCGGCGCACCCATTCCACCTCGGGCGACGGCCGCGCCTCCTTCCTACGCCACTGGGAGGGTAGATCGAGGGGTGCCAGCGTCAGACGGGGCCGCCGGCCGGGGTTCAAAAGGGACGGGAGAGAGAGGGGGCACCGGGGGTCTTTCGAATATCGATCTCCCGCGTTCTCTCAGTCATTCACTCCCTCTCGTGCAGTTTCGCGTTTCCTTCTCCACCGTGTTTCGCGCCCCTAGTACTCCCGAATAGTGGTAGGGGCGCGGAACAGGAAGGAGGGGAACACGGGGAGAGGACAGACGAAGGAAGCTTCACTCGGAGGTCCCAGCCAAAGCCCGGGGGAGGAGGGCATTCACCAGAGAGAGAACGTGCGCGCCGCCACGCTACCACTACCACCATTAACCGATATCCAGAAAAATGTCCCCCGAGATCGGGAAATTGGTTTACCGGATCCTGTACAGTAACGGCATTACTGTACGAAATTACCATCCACCTGAATCTCCCATTTAATTTGCATCCCGTCTTTGGAAGTTCTTCACACTATACAGTCTTTATGACATTTTCAATTCGCAAAGAAAAAACGACGTTTTGGAAAATGGTTTTGCGTCCTCCGTCTGAGCATTTCGTTCTGAGAGCGCTATAGAAACGCGCCAAGTAGCCAAATGATAAGACAGATCGCTTGACCGCCTGTTGACTTGCGCGATTTAGATACTTCCGTTTTATCTGCATGCTGTTATCTGGCACAATGCAGTGCCAGATAACCACAGGTATACATATCGATTCAACAAACCAAGGAAACCGGGCGACGGTGTCGCTTAGTGTACAAATTCGCGTGGTCCAGTCTGAGACAAAGTTCGCGTCGAGTTTCACCGACATGTCCGACGCCGAAGAGACCGGTACGTGTAAAATCCTCATATATGATATATGTCGTTCTCACACCTCGGTCTTCAAGTTTAGCCCACGAAATCTACACATTCGTGACTGTTATCACAAAGCCTGTCCGCACAGGAGTCACGCGGTAGAATGTGTCCAACGTGTTCTCGATTGAGAACGTGATCTCGCGAAATCCGTCAAATCGATCGGATTTACTAAGCGAGGGTCACGCGAGGATCATCACGCGCTCGCCCAATTGTACTCTGACATTTTCGATTTCGCATCGACTCGGAAAACTTCCCGCCCCGGAAATCGCGCGAGGCGACGTAACATATAAGCGCGAGTACCGACGTGGTTGTCAATCACTTGCGGTCGGAGAAGTTGAGGTGGCTCTAGACACGTAACAATCGACGGTGGTTCTTCGAGAACACACGCGAGAACAAAAGCGTAAGCCGTCGTGATAGTTAATCGAAAATCAGCTTTTATATATATATATATATATATATGTATACCGAAGAAAAGTTATTTTACGGAGTTTGTATACGAATAACTTACACAACGAAAATTTGCGAGATATTTTTTTTTCTTTTTTTCATTGTTATATTCCTCGCTTTGTGATCATTCGTGGAATGATAGTGATCGCTGTTCCGAAAGGAATTATTTTATCAGATTTAAATGTGTTCGTTCTTTCGCAATTAATTGTCCAATTTATTTATGTGAGATTAACCAACATTGTGACAACTGTACATGTCACAGCTAAAAAAGTAACTTGTATTTGAGAAAAAAAACGTAAGATGTATAATTGATCGGTACGAGAAAGCTACAAATGTTCTCGGTGAGAATTAATAGACGGTCTTATCGATTTCACCTTGCGACTTCGCGACAACTCGCGTTGCGGCAATTAAAATAGAACGCGCAGCGCGGGAAATGGTCCTCGTTATTTTCTCCTTATAGCAAAAATTGTCGGGAATTTGCGCAAATGCGCTGATGCATGTTATCGTGATTTTCTTTCTCTTTTCCTTTCCGCTTCATTATTCCCTTTCCACAATTGCCCGGGTTTTTCCGCGCTTTCTACTTTTTAATTGCGTCGTCCAAGTGTGTCCCAATTTTCTTTTTTCTGAGAATTTCGTGACACGATTTCTTTCTTTCATTTAAATCGCAACAAAAAAACGTGAAGATCAAATTATTTCTTAAAATCATTTCTTTAAATTAATTAAAAAAAAAAAAAATGAATATAACACTGTCCTGCGAGAATCGTAACACTGTTTTACAAGAAAGTCATGAAATAACACTGCAGTTTCTGAACTACGACTCGACGCTACTATCGTGCACATGGCGCTAGAAAAAACATTATTATTCAGTGAACAAAGTACAGTTGACGTTTCTTGAAGGGACACAGTGAAACTCTTTTATTTCCGTGCGTTGAAACATTAACGATCCATGTATATATACGTGTATCCCGATGTAAAGCCGGTATATACATACGATCCTCATGTAACAGAGGTAGGCTATAGTGTCTTCGGTTATAAAATGCGACGTTTGCGTCGTCGAATGTAATAGAAATAGATATCGAGTGATCTCAATATAGATTTGTAACGTTTGCTACAACGAACGAGCGGCGTTTCTATGATAAGAAACGCGATAAAAAGAAAACTCGGCAAGAGAATTCTCTTGCACGTATATATATATATTTCTGGCGACGACAGAAAGACGTTACGATCTTCCCTGTCAATAAATATATCCTTCTTCGTATTTTTCATTTCTCGCCACGAAACCACATCTTTTTTCTCGAATAGTAAAAATAGCAATGGAACAAGGTCTCTCTCTTATTTTTTTTTTTTACGATAATAATAAACCTGAACTTCTTTGACCGAATAACATGTTGAGAGAAAATGCGCGAGATAAAGATATATTCGTCTCTTATTTATGCGCGCGAACTTTAATAAAAAAAAAGTTTCATTCAACGAAACGCAGTTCGATACAAGCGGAGATATCTGATCGATCAGGACGCGTTGGCAGAAAATACGTAACACGGTCTTTTATCTGCAGTTTAATCAAGTTCTAGATAAGGGTTGATGTGGATATCGCTGTATCCAATTCCGGGGTTGCCAACCCCCGTAAAACTATCGCGATCTCGGGCCTCTCAATCACGCTGCTCTCTAATCTCGGCGTTCGTTAATCGAATCAATCAGTGAGTCGTGCCGAGGCCAGGATCTCGTGACCGCAAACAAGTTCGTGAAGTCGGGAAAAAGAGAGAGAGAAAGAGAGAGAGAGAGAGAGACGGGGGGCTGTCGAGAGATCGCACGTACGTGATTCTTGACGCGCGGCCCACGCGAGTTTACCCTCCTGATGCGAACCGATTCCCATTTTTCTTGCGCGTTCCGTTCACGCGAGAGATCACGAATCAGGCGAGATTCCACGAAAGGCGGACACGAATAAACGTGTGTAGATCGCGCGAGGTTCCGCTTTTATCACGTAGGCGTAGGGTAGCACACCGTAGATATAGAGCCGGCTTCTCACGAAGCCGTCAGTCTCTCATCGTGTCTTCCGCCCGATAGGTCATAGTGTCGTTTGCTCTATGCTCGCTCTCGTCCGAGAGGCTCGACTATGTCGTTCGCTGTAATTAGTGTTCGAATTATGTCGCTCCGTCGATAGATCGTTCCGAGTCATTTCCTTAGGAGTCATGGCCTTCTGTTCCGAGGGGCGAGATCCTCTGGAGCATACCAGTCTTTATCAGCGCGCTGATGGTTAGACACCTGCTCTCCTATATTCCCAGCTCGTTTCATTTCATGCAAATAGTTTGTTTACGTTTTAACAAAAGAAACGTGCGTTATGAAAGTTTTAAAATGACATACAACGTATTCCGCAAGACATGTTTATAGATTTTTATTATTTTTTTTTCTTGATAAATAACATTGTCGAACTGCTATTTGCAGAGAGCGAAGACAGCGATGCCGAAGGCGGCCTAGGTAATGTGAACAAGTTGATAATCCGACCACCTGGCCACAGTGGCAAAGCCAAGAAGGGTCACATCTGTTTCGACGCCAATTTCGAAACCGGTAATCTCGGCAGAGTGGATCTGATCTCCGAATTTGAATACGATCTTTTCATCAGACCGGACACTTGTGGGCCAAGATTACGCATGTGGTTCAACTTCACCGTGGATAACGTGAAGACGGATCAGCGGGTGATTTTCAACATCGTCAACATCTCCAAGAGTGCGAATCTCTTTCGACAGGGGATGACGCCGTTGGTGAAGAGCAGCAGCAGACCGAAATGGCAGAGGATACCGCGAGAACAGGTAAACATTTCATGATTATGTAATTTTCATTTGTGGATTGTGCGTAAACACGTTTTTCTGTTATTTTTTACAAGTATGAAAATGCATATTTGCAGTTTAAAGCAAATTTTGTCAGTTACATTCATTGTATAATTAAGATATTCTAATTTATACTGACAATATCGGTGGTTTAAATCTAGAGAACTATGTTAAAGAGAAAAAGAGAGAGAGAGAGAGAGAGAGAGGAGAGAGGAAGAGGGAAAACGAGAGCGAACTTTCAATATCCAATTACTCAATCTCTCAAGTACCTAACAGTCTTTCAAATTAAAATTATCGGCACCTCAATCGCGCGATTGAATGATTACTATCGTTGCTCACGAAACTGAATGTCATGGTAAATTCGCGGTCAATATAGATATCTTTATAAAGAGAATAAAATGATTAACAGAGAATAACTTTTTTTAAATAAATTAACGAAGAATTAAGGCTCATGTTGTTTAAAACTAACAACGAAATTTAAACCGGTCAATACGCTGGATATTTGTGCAAAACAAATAAATATATATATATTGTATGTATATATATTTTTGGTTTAAATTAATACACATGATTACTTAAATTAAAATTTCAATTCGTGAATTTATTGGATGCTGAATTTGCATCACGTATATGAGAAATATTTATTTTCTAAATAACTTTTTTATTCGTAATGTTATATCAAGTACACACACACACACACACACACACACACACATTCACACTCTCTCTCTCTTTCTCTCTCTTTCTCTCTCTCTTCTTTTTATGTTGATATATTTATATTTTATTTCTTTCAACAAAGAACAAAGAAACAAGAAACATTTATTTGTGTCTTTTTTCTTTCAAATGACAATCATACGTTCCAGGTGTTCTATTACAAATCCGCACAACATCAGAATCACTATGTGCTGAGTTTCTCGTTCGCGTTCGATCGCGAGGATGACATCTATCAGTTCTCTCTTATATATCCGTATTCGTACACTCGCTACCTCGGACACCTCGACAACCTATGCAACCGATTGCTGTACACAAAGCGAGAGACGCTGGCCGAGTCGATTCAAAAGAGAAATGTAGAACTTGTGACTATAACCTCCGACCTCGAAGACACAGAACGACCTAGAAAAGTGGTCGTCGTCCTCGCTAGAGTTCATCCCGGCGAGTCGCCGACCTCCTTCGTGTGTCAGGGGTTGATGGACTTCTTGGTCAGCGCGCACCCTATTGCTCAGATTTTACGGGAATATGTGATTTTCAAGATAGTGCCGATGTTGAATCCCGATGGTGTCTTTATCGGTAATTACAGGTATGAAAAAAAAACAAAAAAAAACAACGGTATGTAAAATTTGCCAAGAAAATTTTAACCCGACGTCACTATACATTTTCGGTAGATATTTTTATAAAAAAATCTCACATGAAAACATCTTTTTTCACTTATCACTTGATATTACATTCTTATCAAGAATAAGAACTCTTCGGGAATCAGACTCGTGAATAAATAAATGTTCTTTCTTGTATAAAAGAGTGTATCGAAACACAGATATACTGAATGTTCGATTATTTTGATTAAATAAAGATCCACCGTGATGGGATTAGACCTAAATCGATCTTGGAACCGTGTCTCCGAATGGATTCATCCCACTTTGCTCGCGACCAGATCAATGCTGAAGTCTCTCGATAAGAACTCGCGCGCACCGTTGGACTGTGTGTTGGATTTGCACGCGCACACCAATGCGACAGGTGTCTTTGTCTACGGAAATACGTACGAAGACGTCTACAGGTAACTCTAAGCCTTTTCAGCAAGAGCGAGTCGAGTGACGTTCAATAACGGAATTCGCAAACGTAACAAAACCGTGTAGTATTTCTATATCATAAGCCGAGAGAAAAGAGAAAGCTAAGCGTCTCAATCAAGATGTTACCCAAACTGACTCATGGCTGCCAGCCTCTCAGGAACCAAAGACACCAAGTCCTGCCGAAATTACTGGCTCAGTATGAGGATTACGAGGAGAACAACACCATGTACAATCAGGACCCCAATAAAGCTGGAACTGCTCGTCGCTACTTATGCTCTATCCTGAAGGAGCATGTCAATTGCTACAGCATAGAGATCTCCATGTACGGCTACAACAAGAAGGGATTACCCGGCATAATACCGTATACGGAAGAAGGATGTATCCTTTTTGATCGACAAATCTCAGAATTCGTTCTAATGCTTTCTCATGTGCAAAAATTTGAAAAGCCTTGACTGCAAAATTTTCAAATGCAGATTACAGAGTAGGACGCAATCTGGCGCGCGTTTTTCTGAAATATTATCAGTCGACCGGGCTTATTCCGACGGGGCTTCCCGATCAGCCATCGAACAGACGAACGCGTCAATCTCGGCAGAGACATCGTCTTCCGAGGGAGCCTAGACCGAGAATGGTTAGAACCCCGGCGACCTTGCATCTCGCTAGCATTTACGAGTAATTATTTCAATTTCTTTTGCGTCGTATATACAGATCGTATACATGTACTATAGGATCGTTGTCATCGATATGAAAGATGAAGACTCTCTTTCGCGTTGTACTTTGAAAAAAAAAAAGACAGATTAAAAATTAATCGAATTGGCTACAGTAAACGCGGAGTGACACGCAATGCATGCCATTTATCGAAACGCATTTCAGTCGGCTAATCTCAGTCGCCGAAATCGTCAGGTACTTCCGGGAGGAGGCTGAGCCGCTCCCGAGCGCTCGTTACCGATCGATGAGCGGTACGCGGATGGGACAGCAGCCCGGAACTGGAATCGCTAGTGAAACTGGAACGGGCGGCGGCGGTGGCGGCGGTGGTGGGTACAGAAACCGGAGCTACAGGTTCCGGAGTCCCGGGGCACCGCTCGACAGGATGCAAGCCCTGACGGTACGACCCGCCGCCGAGCCGCGACTCACCATTATCGATTTCAATCAGCTGACACGGGGCGGTTTGGAGCTCGCGGCCAGCAAGAACAGACCGACGGTCCCACGCAAAAGCATGAAATCACGCAGATAGCAATTGTGCCGCCTCGGACATCAAGGAGAATTAAAGAAAAGATTGCGACTTCTCTCTCTAGTTATTCGAAAAACAATTGTATGCTAATTTCATTTGTTATGTATAGAAGACCGAAGAATTTTGCCTGCCATATTGATACGAAATTGTCTGTGTAGATAACTTGAGATAGCAAGACTATAAACTTACACAGACATAACGTCATCAATGAATATCTGATAGAGTTTTGTATAGAATATTGTTTCGTATGGGAAAATGTGTAATAACCAATCGGTTGAATAATATTGATAAATAAAAACAAGTGTAATTTGCGTTAGAAATAAATCATCATATTTGTGACTTCTGTCGATGAAAATGGAAGGCTTCTTAACGAGAAAGAAACTGTTGAGAATGCACTTCTTTGAGCACTCTGTCCGAGTGCTGTACCGGATATGTGTTAACATCTTTTTATCTTTTTAAAGAAATAAATGGTTTATTCGAATAAATTTATTTCTCCCGAATAAATTGGTCTAACATATTAAAAAATCTAATATATAATAAAATTATATAATATATTCTTTGTATAATGCAACGTTTTTTCTCTCGCGGATGCACGTGAGCCACACAATTTTCAAGACTTCTCTGTTACTATTCTCACTTCCCCATCCTTTCTTGCGACAATAAATATTCTTTTTGATTATCAAATTACAATGTGTACATATGCGTACACAAAATTGTTTATTTCCATCGTATATACTCCTCCGTAGAATGCAACATTTTTTATAGTTGTTTATAACATCAAAATTGTTATAACGTTGTAATGTGTAAAAAGGATTATATATACAAGAGTTACACGCATTCAAACATAAATAATGATGATAAATTAATAATAATAATACATTAATAATAATAATAATAATAATAATAATAATACATTAATGATGATAAAAAAATATAGACATATTTTGTTAAATACTCCAAATAAAAAACACATAGAAAGTGATTTATCGCATTGGTAATACCGTTTCCGAATCGCATCTGGAGCTTGATATATTTATAGATTCTGTAAATCTAAAAACACACAACTCACTACACAATCGTGAAACCAAACTTTCATAGAAGAAAGAGTACATAATGACAATTTCTTCTTTAACACATTGTTCGATTGCGCAACTAGTAATTTAATTAATTTACTACAATGAACGTATTATATTCATTGAAAAAAATGATCGATCAAAATTCACAATTGTTTTTTTGAAATAAATAATCTTTGTCGATCATGATCGAGCATGATTGTCACACGTGACGATCAATCGTACGCTCCGGATGCATTTCGGAAAAACGAACAATAATTGTTGTGCTGACGTACCTGAGAGAATGCGACAATTATGTTTCCTAAAACTCAACGAACCCGCGCTCGATGCACACGCGCATTGGATGGATAGAAGACGCAGGTACTATGCGACGGCCCGTTTTACATCTGGCCTGATACGGACCTAAAGATACTCGGATACTGGGCGCGGGTGTGTCCGTGCATGTAACGTACGACGGCGATAACGACAGGAAAGTCGATATACTAATCGTGCTTGCGAATTCAACCACGAACAATGAACAAACGAATTTACCGTGTGCGTATATTTATGTGTGTCATGTATGTATGTGATAGAACGTTGTGCGTGAGTGCAGGTCGGTGTCCCTGCGTGACGATCCGTGTGCGTGTACTTATTTTTTTGAGTATATCGATGTGCATGTGTTTTATATGTGTACGTGTGTGTGTTTGAAATATTTTATATTATATGTGTACATGTCAATCAATCGGAACTGAAGAGGAACTAAAACGGAAAGAAATGAAACTATAGCGAAAGAAGGGAGCAGACAAGCGGCCAGTAGCTTTTCTACCCCTCGGCTCGAGACGGAACTGGCCCGTGGGCCGCTCCAGCTAGGTTGCGAGACCCCCCGTAGACGACGATCCCTTCTCCATTTACCGTATTCTCCTTGACCAACCACTGCCGCCCCCGGTTTCATCCCCCGCCATCCGTGTTCCTCCATTTCGTACTGTCGTGCCTCCCCGACCGAGTACCACAGGGTTGGACGAGAGCAGGGCGGTGGTCGTTGAACCAGGTATATAACGGCTAATGTCTGCGTCGTGCCGGTTGCGCAGCAGCAGCAAAAGCATCCTCCACCGCCATCGAGCTTTCGCCAACCCCTTCTCTCTCTCCCGCACCCTTTCCATTTATGGCGAGGGTTTGCAACTCCCGTGCACCCTGACGTGCACAACTCTCGCATGGTTTCCCAAGAGCAGCGAATAACCTCCGCGAACCCGGGCGAACGAAGCGGAGGGGGAAACGAGTTGATGATCGGGGATGAGAGGCGAAGGGCATGGGTTCTATGCATGCAACGGAGTCGACGTGTACTCGCGCCAATGGATTAATATCAGAGTCGCGCTGGGGACAAAATGATTTAATTCCGGTTTTAATCTGGCTTTTATCTCCGCCTTGATATCAAATTATATATCGTATGTGCGTTGGCCCTTTTTTTTTTAAACATTTTTTTATTCCAACAACGAAAACATTTCCAAAATCTAATTGAGATTTTTTACAAAATTCTTTGTTTCTTTCATTACTTAGTGTTTTAAATATCGACCTCACAAAAAATCGTTATATATTAGTATTTCTGATTATTAATTTTTTGTTTTTTCATTTTTGATTTGAACAAAATATAATATTTGAGTTACATTGTTATTAATTCGAAGAGATAGCATACATTATATATAGTAATATACAGAGAGGCACGTTTGAACATTTCTCTGTTGCTTATTGCTTGCCTACATATATTTTACACGTCATGCATACATACATAATAAAAAAGCTTTTGACCGAAAGATGCTCCCGGAGTAAATAATGACGTCACTTCGGTAAATCAAGCAATATGATTGATCGATTTGCGAAATTGATGTCGTTACTCACTCCGTCATTATTCCGTAAGCAATTTAACTCTTATTTTATACCAATCGAAAATATGTACGCTACAAAAGTGAATTGGACTACATTCCCATATTTAAGAAATGGAATTATTGACAATTTATAGTCTACGTATTATTAAGTGTTATAGTACTGGCAGTAAATATGCGGAATATTAGCTTTAGTTATACCTAAAAAAATACTTTTTCCAAAAAAAGTTAATACAAAACACAGTACCAACCGCACGAACATAAAAAAAATGTTGCTATAACAAAGTGCACATGTGCAGGTAAGCCTTAAATGGCACGTTACACTTGCACACGACCAATAGCTTGGTCCTAGAGATTTTTCGAGCACGCTTTCGTGATTGGTTATTGAAAAAAAATAAAAATTTTGATTGGTTGAAAATTCTCGTATTTAATCTTTAAATCAAATTTAAAAATTTATTGCAAAACATTTGCTACTGCTAAATTGCGGTTTTACTTTGAAAAAGTTAAGACATTATTTATGAATTCCGCTTTTTCAAGATATAGAAAGAAATCCGAACATCGATACAATTACTTTTATAGAAAATACATAATTATGTATATGTTTACACATATGTAAATATAAA